>JAKTQL010002356.1:0-14362 GCA_030558815.1 Blastobotrys malaysiensis
GTTTTTTTTTTTTTTTCATATACTTTTATGTAATAAGAAAATCCTAATCATGGACAAAGATTCTAAGATCATAGAACGTACTGAATCGTTCTCACCTTCCGTTGAGAAAGGTTTAGTCGTAGACCAAGATGATGCGCTCCTCGAACAACTTGGTTACAAGGCCGAGCTGAGTCGAAATTTCAGCAGTCTCGAGGTTTTCGGTGTGGCATTCAGTATTATGAGTTTGCTGCCTTCCATCGCAGCTACCATCTCGTATTCACTGGTTGCAGGTCCAGTAGGCATGACTTGGGGCTGGCTGTGTGCCACTTCTTGCATCCTTTTGGTAGGAATCTCCATGGCCGAGATGGGCTCGGCTAATCCAACTTCAGGAGGTCTCTACTTCTGTACATACAAGTTTGCTCCAGAAAAAGTCAAGAAGCCGTTGTGTTTCCTTGCCGGGTATTGCAATACATTAGGCCTTATTGGCGGCGTTTGTTCCATTGACTATGGTGCGGCCGTAATGCTACTGTCATTGCCGGCTATCGCCATTGAGGGCTACACCAGCACTACCTACCAGACCTACGGTGTTTTCGTGGGCATCCTCGTTACTCATTGCATTATCGGCTCAATTGCGACCAAAGTCATCTCCAAGCTTCAGGGATTCTGCATTCTCACCAACCTGGTGATCATTATTGTTACTGTCATTGCTTTGCCAGTGGCGACTGGCAAGGAGAATCTCAACAGTGCCAAGTATGTGTTCACCCAGACTGAGAACCTTACGACCTGGCCATCTGGGTGGGTCTTCTTCATGGCCTGGATGTGTCCCATTTGGACTATTGGTGCTTTTGATTCTTGCATTCACATGGCCGAGGAAGCTAGAAATGCCGCCGTGGCGGTTCCACTTGGCATCGTTGGCTCCATTGGCGCATGTGGTATTTTGGGTTTCCTTATCAATGCTGTAATTGCCGCTTGCATGGGTACTGATATTGAGGCTATCCTGAACAACAAGTACGGTCAGCCAATGGCTCATATCCTTAACATGCGACTTGGTCGAGAGTGGACCCTAGGTATCATGTCCATCCTGTTCATTGTCCAGTGGTTCATGGGTCTTTCTTGTGTTGTTGCTGCTTCCCGTCAGTGCTGGGCCTTCTCTCGAGACGGTGCCTTGCCATTCTCCAAGATTCTTCGAGTTGTTAACTACCGATTCGGTGTTCCACTTCGAGCTTTGTGGTTTGTGTGCTTCATTGCTGCCATCGTTGGCCTGTTGTGTATCATCAACTCTGCTGCTACTAACGCATTGTTCTCCCTCGCAGCTAGTTCTAACAGTCTATCTTGGTGCATTCCTATCCTCTGTAAGACGATCTGGTTCCCAGAGGACTTTAAGCCGGGGCCATTCTACCTGGGTAAAACCGTTTCGCGAATTGTGGGTGGTCTGGCCAGTATCTATCTTCTGTTTGTTGTTTTTGGTCTGACCATGGTCCCTTCAGAAGGCCCAGACGTTACGGCTGATACAATGAACTACACTTGTGCAATTAATGGTGCTGTTTGGAGTGGTGCTCTGTTCTACTACTTTATTGATGCGAGAAAGTGGTTTGAGGGTCCAAAGCTCACCATTGATGATTAATGACTTGCTTGCCTTTATTTATAATCTACTAACCAATGATCTGATATTATAACATCTGTAGACTCCTCAACTATAAGCTCAATAGGATAAATAACAAAAAAAAAAGTGCAATTGAATATGTAGTTTAGATATTATGAACAAAAAAAACATGACCAGAGGTGTTTATCGGGGCTCCTGCTTGACATAGGAGGATGCGTTGGTGTTAGTATTGATAGATTCGTTAAGGGCGCCCAGTGAGTTGGAAGACAGGACTGAGTTATGATTGCTGAGCAGAGACTTGAAGCTTTCCGGGCAGTTGACGTCCTGGAACTTTGCCATGAGCAGCTTGAGCCGCAAAACTTCAAGTTCCAGCTCTTTATTACGGTCCGTGAGGTATTTGCACCGGGATTCGAGCTCGTTTAGGCGCTCGTTCTTACGTGCTCTTGATCGTCGTGCTGCCTCTGTGTTTCTTGCCCGCTTAAGCTGGGCTTTTTCCTCCACCGACTGCGGACGAGTGCGTTTGGTGGTGGAGGTGGATGTTACGGGCACCGATGGGTTCATGGCATCTGTGTCTTGGAAGGAGAAGGTGAATTCATGGCTGGCATTGGAATACTCAGCCTGTGGAGTGACGCCTGAAAGACTCATCTCGGACGCGTTTTGGCGCGTCGTGTCGTTCACATGACCATATGCATTGCCACTGCCGCCGCTAGTACTTGAAGCGGAAGAGGCGCTATTGGAACTCTGGGGAATTGAGAGGTTAGAATTACCATTAAACTGCGTCTCTTCTGGGGGGTAGAGCTCAAAGTCGTTGAACACCAAATCCGGCACATCGGCGAGCTCGACTTCGCTGTCCCGCTTAGAGCTGTCTAACGACACAGACTCACGGGTGTTATTACGGGGTGCCGAATCCGGCTGGTCGAAAAGTGGCTCCCACAGCCCGCTGCTGGCCTCCAAAGGAGGGCAGTCGAACATTGGGGTCGCCTCGACTTCGGTCGCCGGGGTGGCGTCAAAGTCCATGGCATCATAGCCCCCTGGCAAGGGATGGGATTCTTTGGTGCCCGCACCATCTGGAATCTCCAATTGCCACTCATCAAAGAACCTCAGCTGGGGCATTGGATACGGTTTGCCACCCGGACGCTGGTCGACGACCATTGGCTCGTCGTAGGCGTCAGCTGACTCGTGAAGTTTCATCATGATTGGCCAACAAAAAGGAGTGTCAAGGTACTAGATGGCTTGTGAATTTTTTTTTTTGCCACCCTACAATGCTACGGCAGTAACGGCTCTGCAGACTTGGTACGGGAATCTACGCAACCTGGATTTACCGGGAAATGCGGACAGTTAACTACGGTGACGCTGGGGGAGTCACAGTTACAAATCACGCGCTGGTGTGATTGAATTGAACAGGAAAAGAGGAAGAGAAACCGCCTTTCAGGGTGCAGCGTGGCTTATAAACCAAAGGCGCAGGAGGATTATTCGCCACCCTCATGTTGAGGTCCCTTCTTTAGACCCTGCACGGCGTGTCTCTGTGACTCAGCCGTACCATTCCTCCGGCGCATGTCTCAACGGCCCCCCGCCCACGGAACGCGTCGGTCAAGCTGGGAAATACGTGTACGCAGGGCAGTTTTGAGTACGTTACATCACGTTGGTATATTACAGTACTATGGGGTCGTATATCATGAATGCAAATAGTAGCGGCAAGCGGGAGCAGTGGGCTATCGCGAAATGTCCTTGACGAGCTGGCGGAGCACTGGGGTGTCGTTGGTCGCGTTCATGACGTCGAGCATTCGTACGGTGGTTGTGATCCGCGAATGCCCGGACCCCCGTGCCCTTGCTCCGGCGCCTCTGCCCTTGGCGGACTCCGGAAGAGCCACAAGACCAGAGGCCTCGAGGGCTCCGACGACCTCGAGAAACTCGCCGTGCTGTAGCCGTCCGAGCATCTTGTCCTGCGAACAGGCCTGGACGTAGCGGTCAAATAGCGTTTTGACTGTTAATGGCGCCGCCGCAGGAGATGCGGCGGAAGTGGCCCGGAGGTGCACCAACACGCACAAAATGGCCTTTTGCTGGAGATTGAGCGCTTTGATGCGGGCCACGGAAGAGCCCCCAAAGGAGCTCGAGCACACCTTCATGATGTGCATCGCAGTAACAATAGGGGCCTCCGCAACGGTCATGGTTGCCAAGGCGTTCCGGGAGTCCCTGAACACTGCCCGCTTCGACGGGGTGGCATCCCCCGGAACACCCCCGCTGCCGTTTGAGGCCTGTGTGGAGGCCCGCACTTCTTCCTCCACAAGCTCAATAGCACGGCGACACAGGTCGAAGGCCTTCCGGAGATCTCCAGTATTGGCCGTGGTTTTCCGGGCGCACAGCTGGATCGCCGCCGGATGCATTAGCGGGACTTTAGAACTCGGGTCCGGAGAAAGTGAGTGCAGCCGCTTCTCGATGATCGCCGCGATTTCCTGGGCGGAGTACGGCTGGAATGCAAGGATGGTGGGCACGAGACTGTTCGACTTGAGACGCGGCAGGAACCGGTCCGTCAGGTCCAATGCGTTGGAAATGCCAATAAGGATGAGGGTAGTATTTTTGGCGAATGCCAGCTGGAACAGCTTGTACAGGATGTCCTGGTCCTTGGTGAGAATATGGTCCAGCTCGTCCAATACTACTACACGGCTTATCCGTCGGCCCCGTGGTTTGATAACCAAGTCTTCGAGTTCTAGACATGCTTCCTTGTGCGACAATGCGCGAACTTTGGCGGCGGGGGCCAGCGAGTTATAGACCAGGCCGTAGATATCGTGGGGCTTGTCGACCGTCATGCAATTGATGCTGGCTACATGGACGTTTCCTTCGCGGCTGAGGTCTCGGAGGGTCTCGTTGAGTAGAGCCGACTTGCCTGTACCAGGGACTCCGCTGATGTATAGAGCGCCTCCGGTGTGGGCTTCGATGCGTGGTTCGAGGAACGCGTTCAAATGTTCGCGCTCTTTCTCTCGGCCGATGATCCCTGACCCAAGGAAGCTTCTCTGGAAGATAGATTTGGCAGTCGAATAGACGGTCGGGGTCTGAGGTGGAGTCGCGGGGAGTTCGTCCCCTATGGGGGTTTGGTGTCGGGGGGTTGAAAAGACGCGTTTTCTTCGCTTAGAACTGGGAGGCGTTGTAGGCGCGTCATCGTCTAGGTCGATTACTCGTTTATTCCGTGGAGTTCGAGGAGCGGTTTTTATCAGATCAATTTCATCTTTTACAATGCTGTTTTCGCTTTTTTCTCTTTTTTCGCTTAACCGAGCTGACCGACGAGTCGTTACTGGCATTCTTTTTTTTTTTAAGGAGGTTCGATGGCGGTTGATGAATAAATCGCGTAATCTCCTCGTGGGATCAGTATATAATGCTGATTCCGATCTATAAATGTGAGGGTTGACACGAGGTCTTCTTTAGGGTTAGTGGATGAGGGTGGTGAAAAAAAGTTAAATGGTGGTTGGTGAGAAAATCAATTTACGCGTCTCGCTCCTTTCTCTAAATGAGTTCCCCTATTGGGTAATATGTACACAATCTGCGCGCGCAAAGACGCGTCGCTCCTTCACTCCTAATTAACTAATTAACCCACCATTCCTAATTAACTATTACACGGCTATTTAATCGCGACTTAATTATATAAACGCATTCCAAACACGCTGACAATAATTGTGACTGACAAGATGGGTGGTGAATAGATTAAGTCAATTGTATTACATGGATTAGAATATTTTACTTCTCAAACGGATAGTCCTTGTGCTCCTCATCGCCGACCTCCTTTTCAGCTGGTCCTTCGTCCTGAGGAGCTGGGGATGCCGGTCTGTCATTAGCCGGCTCATCAGCCGGTGGAGCAGGGGCAGAAGAAGCAGGGGGAGGAGACACTGGAGCCGGCTCATCGTCGCGGGGACGGTCATCTTCTCGGGGTGGCTCCTCGTCCCGCACCTTGTCCTTAACATCGTATCGGTCATCTCCACCGTTTCGGTCCTCGTTTCGGTCCTCATCCCGGTATCCGTCAGTGTACGAGTCCCGTCGGCCTCGTGGAGGGCTTGGCGAACGGCTATATCGTCGCGGACTGGGGGAACGGCTGTATCGTCGCTCATACGGGCTTCGGCTTCGTCGTCGCGATCGGCCCCGAGGGGAGGGAGATCTCGACGAGCCTCGGTAGCGCGAGCCCCTAAACTTCTTACGCGGCTGCTTCGCCCACTCAATAGTTAGAACATCGCCACTAGCGATTCGTCGCCGGTGCATATCATAGTACGCATCCTCTGCGTCCCGGTAGTCCTCGTACTCGACAAACGCGTAACTAGTCTGTTAGCCTAATGTTCAAGAAATCGAGACCCAGCATTGCTGGGGTCGACTACTCCTTGGAGATATACTTGTGACTACTCCGTGGAGGTATTACAATCCTTACCTTCGAGCGTGGGGTCCCTTTGGAGGCGGAATATCGCATCTCACCAACGGCCCGAATCTAATGCTCAATTAGTCTTTGTTCAATTGTTTCTTAATAAAATAAATCGTCATTACCATCACCCCCGATCGCAGCGATACCATAGAGAGAAAGAAATAACCAAAATATCAGAGACGTTACGCTTTTTCAATTCTTTTGAAAGTAACTTACTCTTTCCGGGTTCCAACGGCCCTTGTAAGGATACACCGCAGCACAGCGAATAACTCGGGGAAAGGTAACGTTCTTCTTCTTGTTCTTTTCGGTCACATCGAATAACCCCTGCGGAACGAAACGGCAACAGGGAAGGGTAGGTTGTGTCGATTGGCTCGGCTCGTATGCTTACCTTTCAAACTCGTACGCCAGCTCTCGGGCCCTCACGCCCCGTTCAAAACCTACAATAGTTAGCTTCGTCCTACAAACGCCGCGTACCTACCTGTAACATAAAGAGTCTTTCCCGGCATTGCTAGTCTTGTTGAGTTGGATACTCTGTGATAGCTCAGAGTTATGAGGATTTGCTCCCTGCGCGCGCGAAAAATTTACTATGCATTAGGTAATGTCTGACATATTACGTCACTAGTGCGGCTCGTGAGGCTCATGAGGCTCATGAGGCTCGTGCGGCTCACACCCTGTCACCGGGGTCGGAGGACTCGACCGCAGCACAGTTGTAATTGAGAATCCACCCCATTAATAGGCGTAACGGGGGTCTGGGGGCAGAGCCCCCGCTACGGGAGCTCGAGGGCTGGCCCTCGAACACCCCCAAAAGCAATTGGCCATCGGCCCCCAAAGTACCGCGAGCTGGACAAAGTCGTTACTAACGCTAATTCTATATCGGTTGTCGACACTAAGCCCGGATTACGTGCTCTACAGTGTCTATAGGAATGTTGTGGTGTCGTACGATGGCAGTGCCAAACTGTTGAGAGAATCAGATGGCAAAAATTTCGGCGTTCAACAAAAGTGCCGATGGCCAGCGGTTCTCAACGCGCGACAAAAGAGCGTCTGGAGGGGAATATGTAGTCCGTGAGTCAGCTGCTGCAATGAGCGCCTGTATGACAATTAACACATGTTGAATAGCCCTTCATGCCCATCACTATCTTCGATTATGTATAACGGTGGAGTCTGGGATGCACCCCGATTAGGAAGGCACCGGCATATCCCTCGGCCCCAGCGTCCCAACAAACGGCGGCTCACTGCAAGACCCATATTAACCATCCAGGGCATAAGGCTGTTGGTGAAATATTTGTTCAAGGGACCCTGTAATTGTCGGATCCCATCCAGAGAACAGCTGTTGTTTGTCGTTGCCGCCAGCTGATGTACCAGAGCCCCTAGAATCCGCTACCAGAGGCCCAATATGGACACCCACACTTCCCAGGACGACATCGAGGCCATGTTCTCGCAGACGGGGGCTTTCTACGATAACGATGTGGACATGTCGCGCCCTAAGCTCCCGGAGGACGATCTACTGAGTTATATGAACTTTGACGGGGTTACCCGACTTGGGGATCAGCTTCCAGAGTCCAAAATGGACTATGTTACCGGTCCTCCTGAGGACGTTGCCATGAATGATGCCCCTCCGGTGGCACAGAATGGACAGATCAACGGGTACCGTATGGTACACCCGGGCAAGCGTCTCAGTACGAACACCCCGAGGGACTTTATGGAGGCGTACAACAGCAACAAGTCTGCTCAAGAGAAGCTTAGCGGGTTCTCCTTTGGCAAGGAGTACGGCGAGATGGACGCCCCGGCTCCACCAGAGCCTACGGTTTCCACGGAAGAAGTGTACCAGCTGCTGGAGAGCCCCGATCAGGTGTCGCCGCAAAAGTACCACCTTAAAATTGGCGAATTGCCGTCAAAGTCGCGGGTAGAGACGCAGATTCGGTGCAGGCTTGTTATTAGTCCGCCCCCTGACGCGCAGCTCATCCATTTGCCAACTAACACTATTGCTAGACCCAAGTTTCAGCTCAAGGAACCGTTTACGCCCCAGCCGGGGATTCTGCATCTTGATGTAGACGTGGTGTCGAGCTCTGAGCCGGAAAAGAAGATTATGATCTGTCCGCGGTGTATGAACCGGGAGGAGAAACGGGCGTCGCGGAAGAAGAACATTGATTTCAACGAGAAGGAGCACTGGAACGTGGAGCGGCAGCGTAAGCTGGCCATCTTCAACTGCCGGGAGGTTCTTCTCATGTCGTTGACCAAAGAGTGCACGATTAACAACGAGACAATACGAGCCAAGGAGATTGAACTGCCCATGCGACTCGCTTGCTATGGGCGTCACCATAACGCCACCCAGGGATTCCGGGTTATCTTCACCCTTTGGGACGAGACGAATCAGGTGGTGGCCCGAGCCATGTCGAGCCCCATTCTCATCACTGATGACCACAAGGACCCCAAAATGCAGCAGCCCATGACAACCACCGCCACCAAATCGGGAATTGAGGAGATCAAGTCTGAGCAGTCAGATAATAGAACGCTCTTCCCGAGTGGCCCTGGGTCTATGTTCAGCTGGCCCGGGTCAGAAATGCCCTCTCCGGCGTCTATGGAGGAATCCTCAGAGGCCATGACGAGCGATTATTCGGCCGGCGGCGGCCTGAAACGCCGCAGAGAGAACGATTGGAATACACCGGTAGGCCCGCCTCGGTCGCAAATGCAGAATTTCCAGCTTAACCGTAACAATTCGTCGGGGAGCCCGTCTAATCTCGCTACGCCGCTGCTCGCTTCTGGGCCTCGCCCGGATATGCCTTCGCCACAGTCCTCTGATGGCATGTCCCGAGCTGCGACCAACTCGTTGGTACAGCAGACGTCCCCTATGAGCGGGTTTGCAAGACCGCCCCCGCAGATCAAGCGTATTATCCCGGCCCAAGGACCCGTCAGAGGCGGCGTAGAAATTACCCTGCTCGGAGACAACTTTGAAGAAGGCATGATTGCTGTATTTGGCGGTAACCCTGCCACCCAGACCCAGTTTTGGAGTGCTTCGACCATTGTCGTCCGGCTGCCACCCGCCACAAACCCGGGCCCCGTGGTCGTGACGTTCCAGGGCTACAATATTCTCACAAACCCCCAGATCTTCACCTACTACGACGATACGGATAGGCAGCTCATTGAACTGGCGCTGCAGGTTATCGGCATGAAGATGAACGGTAAGCTCGAGGATGCTCGTAATATTGCCATGCGAATTGTTCACCAGGGCAATGCTGATGAACGTAATGGCTCTGCTAATGGATCCTCTGGGAATGGCAATGTCAATGGCCATACTGTCAACAAGGTAAACCACGAGTTTGTCGTTCTCCGGTGCATTGAGCTCGTTCATGTGAATGACCAGGGTAAGCTGCCCAATTGGCAGCTGCGTAACTCGGAGGGCCAGACTATGCTCCATTTGGCGGCTGCTCTGGGTTACACTAAGGTTTTGGTGGCCCTCATCGCCGAAGGGGCCAAGCTCGATTGCTCTGACTTCAATGGCATGGCACCGCTTCACTACGCGACATTCCACGGTCACCGCAAGTTTGTCCAGAAACTCCTCCGTGGGCACGCGAACCCATTCGCCAAGGATCTATCAGGGCGTGTCCCACGAGACTTGGCTCAAGAGCACGTTTTGGACTTGCTTCCGGAAGCAGAGGATATAAAGTTCAACCGAAGCATGCGCAATTCGTCTTCCTCCACTCTGGACAGTATTATTTCCGACGAAGAAGACTACCGCTACGTTTTCCGAGGGGGCATCAAGCGAGACCATTCGTCCACCTCTGTATCCCGACTCTTGTATGATGGAGATGAGTACGACAGCGATGGCAACAGTGGGTGGTCTGAAGATAGCGAGTTTGACTACGAGGACGAGGACGAAGTGGAGTCTCTGGACCCTAATGAACCACCACGGTCTCCCACTGCGGCCCAAAACATTTCAAAATACATCAAAAAGATGTCCAACAATGCGCGGAACAAGATCCATTGGGATATCGTCAGCTGGGACGACGTACTCAACTATATTTACCGAAAGCACGACGTCCGGCGGAGACCGCGGCTCAATGAGCAGGGTGAAGTGGTTGTCGGTGGAGAACGAGCCCAATCCCCTTCGAGCAGCCCCCAGAGTGGCAATGAAAGCGATAGTACGATCACGAACCAGCCTCCCAATAACATCCAGCGCATGTGGAAGTACTTCATGCCCCAGATCCAGGAGGACCGGGAGTCGAGTGCTCCGCCGCGGTACGATGAACTGTACCCAGAAGCCGCGGCATCCAGCGCCCAGTCCTCTGCTTCTGCTGCAGCAGCGACAGCGGCGGTAGTAGATGACGACTCGGAAAAGCTTGCAGTGTTGAGTGCTAGTGACTCAGAGGAGAACGCGGAGGAGCAGTTCATTGCGAACTGGGACAGGACGCGAAAGCAGCTGCAGAACGATCGAATGTTGTTCCTGTTCTGGATCCCGGCTTTCCTAGTTGTGCTGTTTATTACCCTTGCTAAATACACCGACCGACTTCCTTGGTTGGCGGAACAGCTCGACTATGTGGGTGGTAAGATTCGTGACTTGATTACTTTCTGTTTTATTGGACGGGTGTTTGACGATGACCGTGCGGCGACAGTGTTGTCATACGGTTATTGCCCTGCTCCGACTGTGACTGCTTCGCCTTCGGTGCTTGCGTTGCCGTCTTGTTGATGAGTTATGTATTATAGATGATATTGTGTAATGATTAATGACGTTTATTTCATCAGCAATCTCAGGACAATTGTAAATGAAGATTATTCGAGCTCTCATATAGAGTAGATATGCAATTGCAGGGTTATGTACTGTGTGTTACATCTAACTTAAGCACTGGCCCACACCTGGTGTGCAGATACAAAGCCCTTGGTTTCTGGAATGTATCGCCGAATGTAAACCAACGAAGCGAGGCACGTCAGAGTAAAGACCAAAAAGACACAATCCCCCAAAACCGCCTTGAGAATTGGGAAGACAAGGCCAATAAGGAATGTCGACGCACCATTGGCAACAGTCGCCACTGATTGAGCGATTCCGACTGCCCCTGGAGGAGTCAGCTCAGAAACGATGAGGAATGGGATTGGACCGAGGCCCGCGGCAAAGGAAACAACAAAACCTGCTGCGGACACAGTGGCCAGGAAACCCCAATCGAACAAAAGTGCAACAGTCAGGAGGAACGCCATAATACCCATTCCCGCGGTAGACAGGTAAAGCAGTGGACGTCGGCCATATCGGTCAATGGGCTTGGCTGCAGAAGCAGTAACAATACAGTTCAAGAGGGAGATACCCACGTTGATGACTGCCGAGTAGTTTGGAAGCGTAGAGCTTAAGATAGAAACACCGTAGAATACAATGGAGTTGACACCACAAAGTTGCTGAATGACCATAATACCCACAACGGCCATCAATACTCGTCGATACTCAGCGCTAAAGCAAAACTCATAGACACCAACCTGCTGAGACCCACTCTTTACACCATCGTCACCAGCTCCATTCAAAAGGTTTCTCTCTTCTTCACTAGAATTGTGGGAAGTCTTCCAGATGGCAACCTCCTCGTCTAAATGAGCGTTTGCAGGTCGGAGCTGTCCCAGTGCAGTTTTTGCCTCCTCTACCATGCCGTTAAGCACGAGCCACTTGGGGCTCTCAACGGCCAAAACAGGTAGCAGAATAACGTTGATACATCCAATAACTCCCGCCGCCAGGAGAATCTTGCGCCATTCAAACTCATTCGAGTAGAACACCCCCAAGGTCTGGGTCAAGAGGATACCAAAATTGATAGAGAGCTGGCTCATAGCGCCAAAGAACCCTCGTTTGGCCGCAGGGCTCACTTCAGATACGTAGATCGGAGTGACCACAATGGCAGAGCCCGAGCCCACGCCAGCGATAAACCGGCCAATTGACATATCGCCGAGCGAAGCGGCCTTGGACATGTAAACAGGCCCAAAAATAAGCGCAATGCACTGCAGGAGAAGCATCTTTTTCCGACCGAACCGGTCTGTGAAAGGCCCAGCGACCATCGAGCCCGCCATAATGCCCAGGGCGCACATACTATTCATAACACCGACCCCTTCAGGGCCCATTGGGATACAGTCAGACTTCAAGGGGTCTAGTCCTTTACAGGTGATCACGTCCTGAGGAGCATTAAGCTCCGCCTACGCTTGGTTAACGTCCGATTATTGTACCACTGTTCGGTACTTACCAGGTGGTATCCAAACTGCAGCGTCGAAATACACGCCACAGCAATTGTACACACGAGTTTCGTAGTGATACCTCCAGTCATCTTGAAGGCCTACGCTTTGATCTACAGGTATTTATTATGTGTTATATAGAAATCGCAAAAGAGAGGCGTGGGATAAGGCTCCACTCAAGGTCGTAATGCGGAGTTTTAATGCAAGGTGATTATGTCGCACTAGTGCATATGGATATCGCGGAGGTCCGACAACGGTTAGAATTTGCAGACCTAACTGATCTCAGCGGACCGAGAAGAGAGGCTCTACTATGTTTTGGAAGAAGGAGGACAAGCCAGCGGAGGCAGTGCCTTCAGACGCAGTCACAGAGCATAAACTTCCTGCGGAGGCGGAGACGGTGCCGGAAGAGCCCCCAAAGGTCATTGATGAGGAGCTGAGGGCGAAGATTGCGGCGTATAATAGAAACCAGCGGCTTTCGATCGCCCCGGCCCCGAGAATTGCATTGGCGTGTATGATTGGTGGTGGGTATGGGCTGATGAGCGGGTTTTACCGCGGATTCTCGCATTCAGCGCTTCAATATCTCGCCGAAAACGCGCACCGAATGCCAACCAGTAAAGGTGGATGGTATTTTTATCACAAGCGTAAGAACTATGTGATTATTAAGGATGGCATTGTTACTGGTGCGAGGAGAGGAGGAAAGTATGCAGCTCTTGCGACCATGTATTTCGGGCTTGAAGCGTATATTGACCACATGCGGGGGGTAATTGATGCTGGATCGACGATTTTGGCATCGGGCATTGCGGGATTCGGGTACGGTATTTCGAACCACTTGAGTAGGAGACAGGCGCTGAGGAGCGCAAAGGCGTTTATGATTTTCGGTGCGGTTAGCGGTACGCTGCAGGACTTTATGCGGTTCCAGCGAGGGAATAATGTTTGGTATATGAACTGGATGCGAAAGAGCCAAAAGCCGGCGAGCCCTGATGCGGAAGCCCAAAAGATTTAAGCATTTTCACGACTAATGATTGTAAATATATTGATAACTTATTACGAACTAATCGTACCATATCTTATAGCTATTCGTAATTCTCAGTAACCGTGATAGCTTCAAAAGTTCTACAACTATACCTCCATCTATAACTACCATCTGTTTTCACGTCTCAATAACCTTATATGCGTATAATGGGGGTTTGGGGGTGGAACCCCCAACTATGGGAACTCGAGGGCTGGCCCTCGAATACATTGCTGTCTCGATTACCCTGGGGGACCAGTCTCCCAGACCCCCTGGGGCTCTCACCAATGTCTACGATTTAGTGTACTGTGTGCGAACAAGTTTATTCCTCTTCATCGTCCGAATCGTCATCTTCTATATCATCCAGCTCGGGCATGGGATACTTCAAAATACACGCAATACCGGTAATCTGATTCAGCTGCTCGCCCGTCTCGTGCATACTGGACAGAACCAGTGCTTCACCCCCGAGAGCCTTGACCTGCTCAACCATACTAATATACTTGTGCCGCAGAGTGACATCATCGCTCCTGAACAGTCGGTCGGCAATAAGCAGATCAGACACCGCGCCCTGCTCTACAGCCGCTTCCACATGCTTGGGGCCGTACCACGCCTTCATATCATCATCATTGAGCGACTTGAAGAACTTTTCCAGCGTGGCTACCTCTTTGCCGTACTTAGTGTTGGCCAATTGCTTCTGGAGTCCCGGATCTTTGAGAATCTCATTGAGCGCATGTACGTGCCCAGTTGAAGCATGTGCGACCAAAAACTTGGACTTATTCTTGGTGATAAGCTTGTCATTGTCGTCCACTGCTCGCTGGATCATGCAATCCATAAAGTTTCGCGCTACGAACCCGGGGGACGCAATAATAATTGCCTTGAGCTTCTCAATGTCCAATAACCGCAGCATAGCCTCGTACACTTGTGCATAGAACCTCTTGACCCCCTTCTCGTATCCCGAATTGTCTCCACGCTTCTTTCGCGGCAGAGCGTGCTCAATTCGTCTTTTCACCACCGTCTGGAAAAGATACTATCGGTTTTCTTGGCAAAGGGGTTATCGTACGAGGCGGTCTGCCCAAATGGAGAACTCGTAGCAGGTTGAGACTGTGCAAGTGAAAATGGCCGTTCACTAGGAGTCGCTGTAGTAAGACCGCCAAGGTTCAGATCCAAAGTAGACTGTGTG
>JAKTQL010002356.1:14382-34396 GCA_030558815.1 Blastobotrys malaysiensis
AACTTGGACTTATTCTTGGGGATAAGCTTGTCATTGTCGTCCACTGCTCGCTGGATCATGCAATCCATAAAGTTTCGCGCTACGAACCCGGGGGACGCAATAATAATTGCCTTGAGCTTCTCAATGTCCAATAACCGCAGCATAGCCTCGTACACTTGTGCATAGAACCTCTTGACCCCCTTCTCGTATCCCGAATTGTCTCCACGCTTCTTTCGCGGCAGAGCGTGCTCAATTCGTCTTTTCACCACCGTCATGTTCTCCGTAATCAAACAGATATTCGCCAGCCCCTCCTGCATCGCAACTGCTCCAACCTCGGCCTTTGCATCAGGATTGCCAATTGTTTTGAGATACCCGAAATCCATGGCGTCCCACTTCTCCTTGTATAGCTTAAAGTCTCCGCCTGGCTGCAGCGAGAAGGACTGATACGATCCGGTGGGGATCTCGAGGATTTCCTCGTCAGTCGTTCTGCCCTTCACCCGGATCTCACCATCCGTAGCCTCATACTCGACTTTCTCGACCGTAATGTTGAGCCGGAATCGCTTACGGACCATGTCCTTGGAAGAAGGGTCCTTGGAGGCCTTGACCTTGCGAACGGCGACAGTTTGGACCTCGTCCCCGACTCGCAACACGTTGTACACTGCCCACATGTCCTCCTTGTCGCTGGGCATGATGCGGACGCGGCCCTCGCCGCCGATGGATATCCTGTCGAGAGCTACTGGAAACAGCGCCATTATATTATCTGGTCGTTGATTTGTCGGTACTTTGGGATGAAAAATCACATAAGGGCCGTTGAAGACCCCACTTATCGGCCATCATTGACGATAGAAAATAATATGCCGTGATATGGTATTCAATAGTTAGATCATTTAGATGGGCTGTTCTTGGAGGTTAAATAGTGGTGTAATTGATCTCTGTAGTATAACATGTCTCGGTGATTCGAGTTTGCACCTACAGACACCCCAATTCATTGTACTACGAAAATAAGTGTTTGGAAATCATTCATGTAATCTACATAACACCCATTTATCGGACCTGGGCGTTGATGAGAGAGTTGACAAGACACAGCTCGCCAGCCTTGTTGACCAGCTTTCGGTCTGGCTCGCCCTCCTTCTTGAAAATGACCTCCAACTTGTCGGTGGTCGTGAAGCCCGGCTGGATCTGCTCCCAGATCTTCTTCTTGGGGTTGAGCTGCTTCTCTGGCTCGGTGTCATAAGACTCGAAGAAGATCTTGTCACCGGCCTTGGAGTCAGCTGGTGGGTTGACAAACTCAACCGTGTTCTCGTCAGAGGCACACAGGACCATGGCGGAAGACTTGATGCCTCGCATGCTGACTGGCTTGAGGTTGGCAACGACAACCACCTTTCGGTCCTGCATCTCCTCCAATGGAACGTACTTGACAAGGCCGGAGCACACGGTTCGTGGGCCCTCCTCGTCGCCCATGTGGATGGTGGACACATAAAGAGAATCAGCGTCAGGGTGCTTGACAGCCTTCTCGATCCAACCAACTCGCAGATCAATCATGCCTGGGGTGATTGGGACCTCGACCTTGGCGGGCTGTGGCTTCTTCTCCTTCTTCTTCTTCTCCTTCTTGACACCGTCCTTCTTAGCGCCCTCCTTCTTGTCGCCAGCGGCCTCCTTCTTCTGCTCCTCTGGCTTGGCTTCCTTCTTATCGCCCTTCTTATCGCCGCCCTTCTTCTCTGGCTTGGTCTTGAACTCCCGTGGAGCGTTGAGATCAACGTTCACAACGAGCTTGTCCTCGACATTGAGCGCATTCTGGGCAAGATCAACCCATCGCACGGTGTGTCGGTTGGCAATAACCTGCTCCTCGTTCCACTCCTTGGCAATTGGCAGCACTCGGGACAGAACAATGGCGTCGGCAACAGTGACGCTGGTAGAGTCGTTCAGCAGGTAGGTTCGCGACTTGAGAGTCTCATTGAGGTGGTCCAACCCGTCTGGGAATCGGGCAGACAGAGTGAGCCACTGTCGCAGCTCCGCGTTCTGCAGCTCAGTGAGGTCCTTGGTGTCAACCTTGTCGATCAAAGTGGTGTTGGCCTGCACATAGTTAGCAATTATCCTCCAAATGGTATGTACTACTTACATCCTGGTTGCCGCTGAGTTTCAGGGACTCGGCAAAAGTCTTGGTAAGCTCGTCAACAGAAGTCATCGTATACTGGAGTCGTGAGAGGAGAGGGGGTTGAATTTTTCAATTTTGGCCGCCCGGACTTAACTCCCTAACTTAATTTTCCGGTCGACTCAAGCGTTACTTGTGGGCATTGCATTGCAAGGGGTTGGTTTTATTGATATTTGGCTCTATCGCTATTTCGGCTGATTGGAATATGATGCAATTGGGTTGTAAAATGAATATGATGTTGAAGATACGACTTTAATACCATACGGCATAGATGAGACCCGACATGATTTAATCCGGCAAGAGATCCCGACGAGATCTTCAAGATCCAAATTCGCCAATCAAGCCATATCCACTAATACCGGTAGCTTTTAGATATCAATCGAGGTTTGCCTTTCCGTATATTTATTTCGACCTCGGCGGTATATACGGTAGATGTGCCGGGTTACTATCTGCAATAACTGATCCAAATTTCTTCCATTATCTTTGGATTCAAGAGGGCCACGAGTCGTCTGGGTACAGTATACATAGAGAAATTGCGGCGATAAATCTATTCTGTAATCTTTTCAAGGTTAAAACTCGATAGAACTAGGCTCGGAGTACTTCATTAGCTCCGTAGCTTGCTCTTTGAACTATCAACAGTGATGTACAGCCTGCCGAACCTGAAATCTTTACATATCCAGTCAACTCGCGGGATATCATAAATAGAGTCTACGTCTCATCGAACCGGCATTATAACCAGACTCAATCTTATAGCTCACATATCACAAGTCTAGCCCAGCACTTAATTTTGGAGGACATACCACCAAGTAGGGTATAACTAGAATACGAGGCATTCAAACAACTAAGAAATGACACATTCTTAAAGGTACGTGTGCTCAAATGAGCCAGCTGTCAAGGGCATAATGCCTGCTCACGTATACACAGCCAGGGTCTATCTCAACCCATCAAAATATCAACAGAAACATATCTAATTGAACGAATCACCTTGATAACTTGGATATGGGATTTCTAACAATACAAACGTACACGCTATATATACTGGCAATATATTCACCGTCTATGACATTTCCATGTGCTGCATAAAATGTTCAAATCCGTAATCTAAACCCTTAAGCCAACTTTACTCAGGCCAGAGCATACCTCGGAGAGAGGAGATCCGGATAGGGAGTAAAGGTTTTTCCGTTGAAAAGCTTGTCACCGAGTTAACTCAGTGAAACTGACTCCTAATGCATTGTACAACGCTCTACTGGGTATCAGTACTATACAAGCCTTCTCCCCCACAACCGCTGTCAAACGAAGGAGATATCCGGACAGCCTCACTCCCGTCCGGGCAAACGCTCAACTATTGGGACGATTTTCTGCCCTAGGGGACAAAGTTGCCATAACCCACATGAAAATGACCGCTCAAGCCTCTAAGCATTCATATGAAATGCTGGAAACTGCCCAGCCCTATTGATTCGGTCGGCCGGCAAGGCTAGGCCGTCCTCGTTAGCCTTGGTACGGCTGACCGGGAATAACCGAGGGACTCGGAATGAGCCCGCCCTTTCCCCGTGTTTCTCCCCCCTCCATCTCCGCATTTCAGGAATCCTCTGCCTTGCCCCGGCATAGGCACCTCTGCAGCGACGCTTCTAGGAGACACGGCAGGTTTTTTTGTTCGAGCTGGTCTGCACGGTTTGGATCTGTATAAAATGCCTGCATCCCCCGGGGGCAGAACCTAATTATCCCGATCGAAGGCCTCTTTTCCCCGTATTCACACGACGAGAATGACAGTCCCTCCCGCCGTGAAGGAGGCGATAAAAACTGAGCCTGAAGTCGTCATCAGCGTAGGTAAATTGTCGCGACATGTCGGATCGGACTAACCGTTTTCGCAGCCCAGGACCGGTAAACCCAAGCGACGCAAAGCCAATAGAGCCTGTGTCCACTGCCAGAGAACGCACTTGACGTGCGATAATAGTACGTATTATTGGTGATATTTTTTTGGTGATTTCGCTAACGGTGAATTTTTATTTTTCTATAGATAGACCATGTGAGAGATGTGTGATGAGAGGCTTGGCAGATACGTGCCGAGACGGCACACGAAAGAAGGCCAAGTATCTCCAGGATGTGCCAGACTCACTGACCTCCGCGGGGACTCTTTCAGCAGAGGCGGCGGCTGCGGCTGCGGCTGCTGCGAACCGACGTAGAGGGAGGGCGAAATCAAAGCTCAAGCAGGAGCAGAACGCCAGTACCCTCCCCCCTCAGCCTGCGCAGCAGCCCCAGCAGCGCACGGTGCCCATTCCGGGGCCAATGCCGCCATATCATGCGCAGCCAGGGGGCCATTACGGATACAATAACTATACACTATCCCCCTCGACATCCAATACTAACGTTCATACTAATACCCTAAATGGGACGCTGGACCCCAACACGACGCTGATCCAGGACCCAATTACCACTGCGACGGCCTCGGCTCCGGGCACGGTTACGGCGCATCGCCACAGCACTGGTCACTTCCAGTCCTCGGCGATTACGCACGAGTACCGGATCATCAGCAACATTTTGCATGGAAACAGCCCTGGGCACGTTTCGGTTGTAGAGTCGAGTCCGTCGATAAGTGATGCGTCCCCGCCCGCGATTCCTGATCCGTCGAGTCAGCTGAATCACTATACCCTGGGGGAGCAGAATCTGACCGATGTGCTCTCATCAATGGGGTTTGACTCGAGCCCCAACCGCAGCCAGAGCGTGAGCGATGCGAGCTGGCTCAATGATACCCCGAAAAGGCCGATATCGTTCGCCATTACCGACCACCCGGCCGCGGGGCTGGACGGTCCTGGGGTGATGGCCGACGTGGCCCCTTTTGCGAGCCATGAGCCGAACTGGCGCCGACTCAAAGAGCCGGCCGATATATACCGCTACATACGGCGGCCGTACTCGTACACGCCTGCATACCACGGCCTGATTGCCTACTTGCGGTCGCGGTTCCAGAAGGAGCAGCTCATGAAGATGGCCCGCTGCATGGCACGGTACCGCCCATCCTTCATTGCGTGCACCAACACGCTCAAGGAGGACGATCTGATCTTCATGGAGCAGTGCTTCCAGCGCACGCTGATGGAGTACGAAAAGTTCATTTCCTATTCAGGGACCCCGACCATCGTGTGGAGGCGGACGGGCCAGGTCACGGCGGTGGGCAAGGAGTTTTGTATTCTCACGGGGTGGACGCGGGAGCGGCTGCTCGACCAGCAGACCTTCATCGTCGAGCTCATGGACGACGATTCCGTGCTCGAGTACTTTGAAATGTTCTCCAACATTGCGTTTGGCGACTCTCGCGGGGCCATGATGAGCGAGTGTACCCTACTCACCCCGCAGGGGAAACGCATCAAAACGGCCAGTATGTGGACCCTTAAGCGGGATGTTTTTGGCATTCCCATGATGATTATTGGCAACTTCTTGCCCATCCTCTCCTAACCCCTCGATCCCTGGAGTCTTTACTGCCCTGTATTACTTTTTGGTATCCTATTTATTTTGACGATAATTACCCGGGGGATCGCCGG
The DNA here is from genome assembly GCA_030558815.1 of Blastobotrys malaysiensis. NCBI lineage: Eukaryota > Fungi > Ascomycota > Dipodascomycetes > Dipodascales > Trichomonascaceae > Blastobotrys > Blastobotrys malaysiensis. Next base: position 20,044 of record JAKTQL010002356.1, read on the forward strand.
CTGCCCCAGATTTCACCGGCGCTCCCACGATAATTTTTCGGAGACGACGCTAACCGACATAACGACATGCGATGACGATAGTTTACTGTTTCTTATGTATGTACGAACTATATGGGGCGTGATTGGTTGTATCCGCCCTTCACCCGAGTCCGATGTACAGCCTTGTGCGTAGTCCTTGATTGTAGTTGTTCCACGGCGTAAAATGTAAGCGGTGGTCGCCCGAGATGACATGTCGCCCAGCGTCGCGGTAGTGATGCGAAAGACATTTGGATATGTAACAACATGTTCTACACGGTACAATGTACTACGGGTAATTGGTCATGCGGGTATGATTCCTAAATAAATTATAGATTACTGGGCAAGAATGCTCTTGACGAATTCTAAAGCCGTTAGCCATGCTCACCACCACCCCAATTATACTCCACTTACCGTTATAGTTGACATTGCCGTCTCGGGTAACATTGACCCCCTTGAGCAGCTCGTCGACCTCGGCATCGGTCAGCTTCTCACCCAAAGAAGTGAGAACTACAAAATTGATTAGTCAAACCCTTTCATCTCTCCCAACACTCTGGGGTACTTACTGTATCTCAGCTCTCCAACCCCAATGAACCCAGTCTGGTCCTTATCGAACACCTGGAAGCCTCGGATGTAGTCCTCTGGCTCACCAAGCGGTCGGAACCCGTCTGGTCGGTTCACAATCTTCACAAAAGTCTCAAAATCAACTATTTTGTTAGTTTCTCGGCATTTTCGTACATCTCAACTTACACTCGGTAGAAACAGTTCGCTCCAGTTCGTCGATTTCAGCCAGAGTTGGGTTCTGGCCCACTGCTCGGAGGAGGTCGCCCAGCGCCTCAGCCGGGATCTGGCCCGTGCCCTTCTTGTCGAAGAGCGCAAAAGCGTCCTTGTATGCCTTGGTGTTTTGAGAAGCCTTGGAGGTTAGCATCGTACTGTGGAGAGAGGAATCACTTACAACCATGGTTTGTCGGTTTAAAAATGAGGTTTTGAGTTCTGTTTGTTGATGTGTCACGTCGCGTGTTGGGACGAAGACAGGGGGTGTTTCGACTCACTGCGATACAGAGATGGATTATAAATCTGCGTATTTATATCTTTAGTAGGATAGCTGTTATAGTGCGTTAGTAGATGGTAACTACATGTTTATTTTGACATTTGATGAAATATTGTTTGTTTATTTTGGCATCTGATGAAATATTGTTTGTGTCTTCGGCCCATGTTACAAACTCAGGGGTCCGTAACAAATGCTTGTTGCAAACTCCCAGTCCGTAACCAGACCCCCGTAGTTACACGGTTACGGGGTTCTAGGGGCGGTGCCCCTGCTACAGGAGGTCTGGGGGACTGGTCTCCCAGTGCAATTGGTTGCGTAGTGTATTCGAGGGCCAGCCCTCGAGCTCCCGGAGCTGGGGGTTGCACCGAAGAGTGACAGGGGGATACCTATGAGCTGAACTTTAGGAATATAGAAAAATAATAGGCATCAATTGCAGAATGCAGCCCTGAGCTTGGCTATATCAATAGAACGGTAGGGAGGCTTCACGCTCCGACAAATCTTCTCATATTCATCAATCTCGTTTTCATAGTCGACAACGAGCTCCTTGAGCTGGGGCATTTTTGCAATGAACTTTGCCAGCGACTTTAGGGCCGACTTGCCTGGTTCCAGAGATGGAGCGAGGACTAAAAGCTCGGTCAACTGCGATTCTGCCCCCTGTGTCTCGAGAATTTCCTCCAGTCCAGGTTGGTACGTCGCACAGTATAACGTTAACCTCCCTTTAGCTGCCGCAACGGCTTCACTAAACTGAGTCGAGCTTCTGGCATTGATTGTAATTTGATCTGTAGACTTTGTAATGCCATATCGTTCCGGTACAAGCACATTCTCATGGGTCAAGCTGCTAAGAAAAGTCTCCGTAAAGTCTATTGTCAAGTCAGGCACTGGGTTGCCAATCTTGATCGAGCTCGGCAATCCTCTACTGCCGAGCTTCTTGAGAGATTTGGCCCAAATGGTAACGAGGGGACTCGAGCCAATTAGTTCGGATCTGAACTCAAATGACTCAACCTTATCAGGTATATGCAAATCTGCTCCATCTCGACTAATCATAGCTCCGTGGTTTGGTAATCGGATTATTTTCAAGGCGTCTAGTCCTTCACCGTTCATAATCTCATTTACCCTGGAAGCTGGACATTTGTCATCGAAACCTACTGTCATATCCTCCACCAACGGAACAATGGATGGTAGTAACTCAATATCCTTAGGGTAGAACTTGCCCTTGAACTTGAAGCGAATATTGGGTGGGGCATTCCGGACAAATTCGTCAAACCACACTACTATATCCCAATCCTTAAAGGTAAGCCTGATGTAGGCGTCGATAGTAGCCTTGGATGGGATGCACTGAAGGAGCCAGCAAGTATTCCAGCCCTCATTTTGGTCCGGTGTTTGTAGCTTGATATGGTACAGATTGTCAAGTGACAAGATATACTTCAGCGCCTGTTCAAACGGTAAATCCAAGTTATGATTAACAACCTCAACGGTGTGGAAATACGGCGAATAAAGGCAATCTAATGCTTTCATCATCCGTTCTGGGTCTAGCCTGGCGAATTGTAGCTCTTGATAGCGGTTCGAAACCTTTATACCAGTTTGGAATTCCATTTCGACCTTGATATCTCTAAAGAGCACCCCGCTGGCAATGTGGTGGAACTTTTTGTCGACAAAGCTCAATGACTTGAGACTCTTTCCGTCTACAATGAGTAGATATTCACAGATCTGCTCAAGAATCTCAGAGGGTAGACGACAGAGCATATCGGTCATTGTTGTTATCGGTAGATGTGGTAAATGATACAACGTTAAGATATTTATAGAGGTCCTCCCGTTCGATCCGCAAATCAGGTCCGCAAATCAGGTCCGCAAATCAGGTCCGCAAATCAGGTCCGCAAATCAGGTCCGCAAATCAGGTCCGCAAATCAGGTCCGCAAATCAGGTCCGCAAATCTGGCGGAGTGCCTCATTTCATCACTTACATATGCTGCAGGGACCTTTTCGCAGCAGATATATAATCAAGCCGTATGCTCTTTGCTCGAGGGCCAGCCCTCACATTATGTAATAAACATAGCTCTGTTGATACTAACCAAAGGTGTGATACACTATTAACTCACTTCAAAATCATTAGACCCTCCCTGTTTCTTCTTGACGTAGACATTCTCAATAACCATATGCTTATCAATGGCCTTGCACATATCGTATACCGTGACCAATGTCGCCATAGTACCTGTGATTGCTTCCATTTCCACACCAGTCTTGCCCTGACACTCCACTGTACATGATACATTAACACTTTCATCTCCTAGTTGCAAATCGTTCTTAATCTTCGTTATCATAATAGGGTGGCACAGCGGGATGATGTTAGGGGTTGATTTGACTGCCATTATACCGGCAATCCTAGCAACACCAAGCACGTCGCCCTTCTTCATACCATTCTCCCTAATCATGGGCACAACCTGGGGGTTTGAAAAGACAATTCGCCCAATTGCAGTCGCAGTGCGCTTGGTAACATTCTTGTCTGAAATGTCTACCATGTGTGCAGCCCCATCCTTGTCAACGTGTGTGAAATGCCTCACCTGGTTTCTCAAACCAGTACGCCAGATCCCGGCATTTGGTCGTAAAATGGACAGCCTAGAGGTTAGCCGCCAATCAAGATCATGGGCCTGTTCTTCATGTTCTCCAGCTCGCCAATGCCTGCGTGCTTCTCCTTCTTGTTCTTGACCGCTTGGCCAATAACCGAGAGAAGCTCTTCCTCCGAGGCATTCTGACGCAGCATATCCCGCAATGAGACTTCCGCGTTACCAAATAGGCACACTTTGAGGTTACCGTCGCAGGTGATTCGCAGCCGGGTGCAGGTGCCACAAAAGTGTGAGGTCATGGACGTGATAACGCCAAACTTGCCGAGATGCCCCGGGATATTGTACACCTTTGCAGTGTCTCCATTCTTCTCAGCGATCTTCTCAAAAGCGTATTGCGACCGGATTGTCTCCATAATCTCCTTAAAGGTGAACATTTTCTGTTCGCTCCACTTGTTGCCGTCAAAGGGCATGTACTCAATGAACCGCACTTCCACTGGCATGTCCTTGGTGAGCCGGATAAAGTCGAGAATCTCGTCTTCGTTCTGACCTCGCATCACCACCGTGTTGATCTTGACGTGGGGGACCCCGACCTCGATGGCCTTGTCAAGGCTTTTGAGCACCTGGGATAGTCCCTTTCTTCGCGTCATGATCATGAACTTGCCCTCAATTAATGTGTCCAGACTTAGGTTGAGCCCGGTAAGGCCGTATTCCTTGAGTAGCGGCAGCTTTCGGGGAAGCGCGATGCCGTTGCTGGTAAGGCAGAGCTCTTCGACCCCGGGAATGGCGCCCAGCTGCTGGAACAAGTCCATAAAGTCCTTGCGCACTGAGGGCTCTCCCCCCGTGAGACGAATCTTACGCACTCCCTGGGACACGAAGAGCTTGGCCAGCTTTACAATTTCGTCCGAAGAGAGCAAATGATCTGGCGGAGACAGCTCTACGCCCTCTTCTGGCATGCAATACAAGCACCGCAGATTACACCGCTCAGCGATGGAAATCCGTAGGTAATCATGCTGCCGGTTAAAGTTGTCCGTGAGGAACTCTGAAAAGGGCTTGGCCGTCCTGATCGCTTCCCAGCGGTCTCGCGATGGCTGTTGAAGAGTGGATGCTAACCGCTTAGAGAAGCGCAAACTCCACGCAGGCTTGACAGAAGGACGAAGGAAAAGGCTCATTTCTGCTACTTACATGGATTTGGGGGAAATCTACAAAAAAAGGTCAACTTTGAAATATTCACAGGTGGGGAAGGGCTCCGCTAGAAATTAGCTCTTCTCCGCTTGAGGTGATAGTGTTAGCTTTCAGCCGTGTCCAAATAATGCGGATAGCTGCTCTAGGAGCCTAGAGATGCAGGCGGCAACCCGCCGGAGCGTGGATCCATCCCTATCCACCATCCGTCGGATAAGGTTTCGCAAGCCATCAATGTCCTCTTTACACGGCCGGCGATTGGCCAATGCGACGACAGAGCTCCCGCCCTGTGCGCTCCAGGTGCATCCTACAGCGGACTCGCTGGTGGTAGTGGGGACCTACAAGCTCGAGGAGGAGTCGCGGACCCGGTACGGCTCGCTCGATGTGTACGAATACTCCAGCAATGGGCTTACCAAGGTGTCCGGAGTACAGACCAAGAGTTCGATCCTTGATGTAAAGTTTGTTCCTGCTGACCCGGGGCTGCTGATCACGGCCCAGTCAACGGGGAGCATAATTCTGTGGAAATTTGACTTGGAGGAGAGAAAAGTCTCGGTGGTTGAGGAGTTCCAGCTCTTTGACGAGGACGTGCTGGTTACGTCGGTCGTTTTCTCCGGGGACAGTGGTTTGATCTCGGCAACGCTGACCTCGGGCCAGGTAGCTCTGGTCAAATTTGCACAAAACTCCATGGAGGTGATGGGGGTCAGCGACTCTCATTCGCTGGAGTGCTGGATCTCGAGCTTTGGCAGCGGAGGGCTCAGCAACGTGGTGTTCTCGGGCGGCGACGACTGTATGCTGGTTGCCCATGATACTCGAGCGTTTGATGAGCCGCCTATATGGTCGAAGCGAATGCACGATGCTGGTGTGACTTCTATCCTGCCCTCTAACAGCAACTGGCTGGCGAATTCTCCTGAAACGCTGTGGACGGGCGGGTATGACGACACGCTGAAATCAATTGATCTACGGACCACTGAGAACCTCCAGTCATATCACGTTCCCCGGGCGAAGGAGAGCACTAACCTCGGAGGAGGAGTGTGGCGCCTCGTGCCGTCTCCAGTGGCAAACGACGACCGGGTGCTGGTATGCTGCATGTATGGCGGTGCGCGAATTGTGGCCCCAAAGGACTTGGAAGTGGTGCGGACCTATGAGCAGGGCCATGAAAGCATGGTCTACGGCTGTGACTGGGCCCGGGACGCCCGCTACGTTGTTACCTGTAGTTTTTACGACAAGCAGATGAATGTGTGGTCTCCGGATGACTCGGTCTGATAGAAGAATAAATACACTATGTACAAATGGAATGTTTTGAGTTATTTAAAAGTCGTAGAGGGCTTGAGTTCAATTGCGCCCCGCTCTTCGAGGATCTTGATCTGCTTCTCCCGCATGATATCATTGAATCTCTTTTGCTTGAAATAGTCCACCTACACTAGTTAGCGTGTCCTGAAAAGAGGTAGTAAACATACCCAACTGCTGATGCAATCCTTCTCGAACTTGGCCTCTTCCTTGGGGCACACTTGGGTGACCTTGGCGCTGTCCTTGATAGCATCGTCAATGCCGTTCTTGTCGAGACAGGCAAAGAACTCATCACGAGCGGCCCAACAGACCTTTCGCGCAGATCGTTTGGTCACGTCCGGCTTGTTTTCCGACTCTCCAGAGAATACCCCCATTGTACGTTTAGTCAGTTACTACGGTAAATGGTGATAACTGAAAAAATGTCCCAAATTACGTCCACCCCGACCTACCCGCATGGGGCTGTATTATCTAGAGATAATACCGTACAAGTAGTGAATATTCCGTTCGATTTGGATTTTGTTACTGCTAGTTGGCTATATAATAGAATCTCATCTAGTGAACCTCGATATTGATTCAAGTATATGGAATGGGGGCACAGTAAAGGTAAACGTCAACGGAGAACTCAAAAGATTCCAGATGGGATAAACTAGTTGGAAGATATGGAGTATATCCGAGAAGCGATAGTATCAATAATTTCCTTGGCCCTGAAGAAGAAGTCTACATATGGGTATTCTTGAAGTAATTGATAATCGTACATCTTCCTGAAGACCAGAGGATTCGGATGAGCAGAGGTTTTTCTTGTAGCATTTCAAGAAACCCTTGAGAGTTGGGATTATTAAGACTATTTCAAGAGCAAGAGAGAGGGCTATAGAGTAAATATCTCAGTTAACGTAGCAGAAAGGCGAATTGAGTCACAAAAGCTAGTTTGCAACAGCATGTCATCCGAAGGTATCTTAGTGCCCAAGCTACTACATTTATATAATAAACCAACTTTCAACTGGATTTCACGATGAAATTCTACACCCTATATCGCGAATCCTTGATATAGTGAGTAATTGGCGTGCATGAATTACTTTGCCTTTGAGGTTCTACTATTAGTGTAGACTACAATCTAGAGATCGACAGGGGTTTGTTTCCACACGAAACTCGTTGATTGTTCACCTAGTCTGGTAGTGGACAAGCTTGTGTTATTGCCTATCGAGCTTGTTGATGCGGTTATAGTCCTGGAGCTGGTGGACCTAAAGGCCATGCGGCTGACATGTAAACGGCTGAATAACGCTATAGAGCCTCATCTGGTGTCCGATTTTTGAGAGCCAGTGAGCGTAGCACCTCGCGGAGCACATTGAACACTATATTGGCCAAGGCCACGCCGCCGAGATGCTTAACAGCCAGATGAGGGTTTCGCGGTACAACTTATGCAGTTCCAAAGTGTTCAATACGGCTCTGGCGGCCAACTCCACCCATGTAACAAGACTTGAGCTCGTTGGTAGTCTGATGGACCCATTTTAGTTGTTCAGGATTGTATCTAACGGGTCAATTGAACAGAAGATGGTTAGTTGGCCCCATTGTAAGTTTTAGTTTGACGGGTACTAACAGGCGACAATTGAAAAACATGTCCCAAACTACCTACCAGGGTCTATCCACACGAGACTGTAATCTGGAGATAATATCGTATTTCTGTAGTATAAAATATCTAGGTGATCCGTTTTATTTAAACGTTTGTTACTTGCAAGTTATTTGTTGTAGCGGAGGTTACACGTGTAGCCAAGTTTGAAGAGGGATTGACGAGGTCCGACCCCTGCATCTTGCACACATCCCCCAGTAGATATGTTAGAGTCGCTGCCTATCGAGCTCGTTCACGAGGTTATACAGGGCTTGCCACTGGTGGACCTAAAGTCTTTGCGGCTGACATGTAAACGGCTAAGCGAGGCTATAGAGCCCATTCTGTGGGAGACTCTGGTGCTGGACTTTAGGCAGAGCGAGCCGGCGAGTGTATCGCTAAATAAAGGGCACATTGGACACTATATTGGCCAATGTCCCACCATCAAGACATTGAGCAGCCAGATGAGGGTGACGCGCTACAACTTTACCCAGTTTGAAAAGATGGCCCTCAACGCGGTTCTGGCGGCCAAGTTGACTCACGTAACAAAACTCAAACTGGTCGGTGCATTGCCGAGCCCATTGCGGGTGTTGGAGGTCGGATCGGATGGTTCAATTCAACAGACAGAGGTGAGTAGCGAGCAACTGGACCTGCTACTCGGGGACATTTTGCCAGACCGACTCACGCGGCTTGTCGAATTGGAGACTGACTTTGCCGGGGAAGCCTTTTCGATAGCATACAAAGGGTTGGAGCAATTGCTGAGCCGGTCCGAGGGGATAGTAAAGTCTGCATATGTGAACTGGCTGATGGCGCCTCCACCGGGGATTGACGTGGTGGGGCCTATAAAGCAGCTCTCGTTTGCTCTGGCAGCGATGTGCGCAATTAAGCATATTCCAAGCACAGTCGAACATTTGACGGTATATACGATCCGTCGGGGTAGTGACCCGTTATGCATGCTCAAGACGTCGGCTATCAAGCCCCTGTTGGAAGGGGCAGAGTCTTTGAAGCAATTCTCGACGGAATGGGTCAGTATACACCAGGATGTGCCGGATTGGCTTCCCGAATCGGTGGACACGGTGGAGTTTAACCTTCAGAATCTTGGTTTCCTCACGGTCATCGGGGTCCAAGGGTCTTTCCCGCAGGTGAAGTGTTTGTTGCTACGGGTGGACGCCGCAGTGCCGCCGTCACTGTTTGGGTGTATGCAGTTTCCTCAGGTTCAATTCCTCGGGGTAACTTTTGGGTTCAGCTGGCCAGGATACAACTTTGAGGTTCCTTCGTGGTTGCGTCCTACGACACTAGAAGTCCAGGGGTTATCTGTTGACAACTGGGGCAGCTTTGCGTGCATGTTCCACGGCCTGAGCCATTTAATCTTCTCCTTTACACTGGCTCGTCAGCCGGCGGATGTGGATATGATTGGGTCGATATCGCGGGGCCTTGACGGGGTGCACGTTGACCGGCTGACTGTAGACATTGGGTTTGCCGGTAGTCTGGACATTGCAATGGTATCGCGGACCATGCTCAAATCGTGCAAGGAGTTGTATCTGTGCGATGTGCCGTACCACCTACCGCAGGGCGAATTGCAGAAACCAGCGTTACGCGACTTTAAGTTCGACCAGAGCAGTGATATACTGCAGCGGGTCGACCTCAATTTTACATACCACGGGGAGTATCGTAAGGACATCTGTGCCATAAAAGCCTACCAGGTTATCGGCCTATGATGAGTCACCAAACCCCATATTTACGATCGAATCAAATAGATTTATTTCTTATCGGCCACAGCTCTATCTACTACTGTATTGTACATGAGCTGCGTACCGGAATCAAATAGATTTATTTCTCATCGGCCACAGACTCTATCCACTGCTTGAGCTCGATCCAGTCCACTTTATCCCCCTTTGGCGCGTATCGCGAGTACGGAATACCACTCCTCAGCGCTACAATCATCGGGATATCGTTCACCTGGTACCGTGATATCACATCCTGCACTCCAGGCTCATCCGCCTCCACGTCGACCACCGAGACCACCTTCTCCGTCTCATCCTGCACGATCCGGTACAGGGCCCCGGTCAATTGGTTAGAGAGCGGATCATTCCTGATACTGAAATTGGCCAACAACGGCGGCCTCAGTATCAACAGCGGCTCCAACTCGCTCTCAAACCGCACCCTACCCGTTAGCCACTCTCGACACTCCCCCAACCCACTTACGGCATGTATATCCTGTTGCGCCGTACCTGCTCGGCATTGGCGAAAAAGCTGCGCCGTCGATACGCCAGGGCCCCGAACGTGGCCCCCGCAGTTGCCAGAAAGATCCACTTGGACTTTGCAGTCGGCAAAAACGGCCCAAATGGACTCTTGTATACCATCGCGATCATCAATGTCGATTACAGTACTATCTCACGCCGCTCCCATCGGCATCGGTCCACCCGAGCCGGGGGAGGACTCGAGGCTTCCCCCAGCCACGAGAGCTCGAGGGCTGGCCCTCGAACACACTACACACATTAGCTACAGTCTACTGACGCTCCAACCCAGCCCTTGAGCTCCCGTCCCATCCCATTCCTCCCCGTTACAGCCTTGCTACGCGCTGTTGGGACTTTGTAACAGGGTACGTACCCCGTTACAGCCGGTGGGGCGGCAATGGTGAGGCGGAAGCGGCAGCCGAGATGAGGGGTGCCCGGCAGCCGGGTGCGGCGCATTATTAATCCCTTACCAACGTTGGTAATAAAAGCTTAATAATGGCCTAGGTTAGATTACTCATTAAACGGGTCCATATATCTGTCCAGGCATTGCCGTAGACGCCATCCGCAAACCATGTCCAATCTGCTACAAGTACACAAGCAGCCGTTTTCGCTGTCGAGCCTGGTGGAGACTCTCCGGGAGGAGGGCGGTCCTCGGCGGCCGGTGCCCAACGGCCCATCACCGAGGGCCTCCGAACCGTCTTCTTCCCCCAGCCCACCGATGAACGAGCTTCGCAAGCAGTTTTACCAGTCTGGCGCCCGGCCGGACCTGACGCTGGACTCTGACTCGTTGCCGAGCCGCTCCTCTAACGAGTCGCTCGCAGACAACATGTTCAACCACATGACGCTGGTGTCGCCAGCCTTTACGCCCGTCTCGGGCGCCATGTCGACCGAGGACCTGACCAACGTGCCCGAAGACACGCTCAAGCGCCGGGACCTGGGCGAGCTGCCCGAGGTTTTTTGCGAGTCGCGGGCGAGGATCCCGACCACCAATGGGGCCGAGATATTCCTGCACTTGTACAAGAACGACCTTGACAACAAGGAGCACCTGGCCATTGTGTTTGGCCAGCACATTCACTCCAAGACGCTGTTTGCGCCCCGCGAGGGGGAGACGGAGCAGGATCGCATGACCCGGGGTGCCTATTATGGCAAGCTTTACCCAGGGCGCCAGCGGTCTGATCTCGACGAGACGGACCCGACGGCGACTAAGGGTGCCGAGACGAACAAGGACGTGTTGGTGCGAATCCACTCTGAGTGCTACACGGGAGAGACGGCGTGGTCTGCGCGATGCGACTGTGGAGAGCAGCTCGACGAGGCGGCGCGGCTCATGGCCGAGGAAGGGTCTGGGGTTATTGTGTATTTGCGCCAGGAGGGTCGAGGCATTGGCCTTGGCGAGAAGCTCAAGGCGTACAATTTGCAGGACCTGGGCGCTGACACGGTGACGGCAAATCTCATGTTGCGACATCCCGCGGATGCGCGGTCGTTTGGGCTCGCCACGGCCATTCTCAAGGATTTGGGGCTCGACCACATTCGACTGCTTACTAATAACCCGGACAAGATCACAGCGGTCGAGGGAAAGCACAAGGAGGTGACGGTGACCCAGCGGGTGCCCATGATCCCGCTCTCGTGGCAGAATAAGGGCGGGTTTAGGAGCAAGGAGGTTAACACGTATCTGCGCACCAAGGTGGAGCGCATGGGGCACATGCTCGACCTGTCGAGCACGCTGAAATGAGTAATATGCATTGTGACGATAATTTATAATAAATATGTAAATATGGAACACTACGCTAGTGTGTTTTCGAGGGCCAGCCCTCGAGCTCCCGTGGCTGGGGGCTCTGCCCCCAGACCCCCTCTTCAGCGAGTGTCGACCGAGCATCCCGTGTGCAGCATTTGGTTTATTGGTACAGTACGATTTTTCAAATACCATTACCGTATTAAACTTGTAGCTCTAGGGAATATCACCATATATATTTTGTATTGCAATTTAGCATTAGTACCGTAATTTGACAGTTTTTATTACCAGGTAATACTATATCTCCAGCGGCTTTGACCCTTTGTAGACCAGGCGTACCCCGGTTTGTAGATGGCTGCTTAAACCTCTATCACATTACAAGACAACATTCTTGTTTTGTCACAATCCAATGGTATTATATCTCAGGTATTGATCTACCTATTTTATTATCGGTGTTACTACTATTACCAGTAAATATCCCCATGGATACACGGGATAGACTGCTGTACTTTATATTCTGCGATGAACTCTTGGGTTCAATTCTGGTATTCTAAATTTCACTACACTACCTAGTCAAACGTATTCATAGCCATTCTGTCCTCTAAGGCGCTATCTGCTTAGCTCTTTGCTTTTTAGCTCATGAGCTTTTGTACAATTATCTTATCAACTGTTGCAATGGCTACAGCGGTCAACCCTGCTTGGATTTACCCTCGCAATATCCTTGGGGTGTTCTCAATTTCGCATTGATTGTAGCTGTTACAGGGGCATTGTACCTATAACCGTTCCTCTTTCATACCTCAATTCGTTATTCAATTGCCGCCTTTTGAACATGCAATCCACTAGCTACGAGAAACTAGAACTTTCTTATCAAAATGCATCAGCTCATCTGTTGCTCCAAAATCTTTTTGGTTATACCGTTGGTAATTTTACCCATGCACTTGGAAATATAGTACAGTATCAATTATTTAAAACTACCTATAAGAGATTCAAGCCTACGGTAGGTTCCTTATTACGCTTTATGCAACTCAATTGAACTAAATCGCTTTTGAGCCTACCAGCTATTATGTTTAAGCGCACGTTTGGATTGTGGAAATTTAGCAATATATTATACGGCCTTAACATAGATTGACCATGCATACAGAGACCAGTAATATACATATAGTGTTGTTGGGCACTACTGAATTCCTTATTCAGGTACGTCGAATGTCACTTAAGCAGCGTTGGCAATCAGACTCAATGTCTATCAATGTTCACACTCAGTAAGTGACACGTCAGTAGTAGCACACTAGCAAGTAGACCAAGTAACGATATCTACTTCAGGTGTGGTAATACCAAGCAGATCACAACAAATACCGAGGATGTTCACCAAAACGATATAAAACCACGGAAAACCATCTCATTTTATAGTTCAATGGCTCCAAGGAATCTACTCCCTCGTTCAGACTTGTAAAACTGTCTCTTCACCTCCTGTGTCCTCCAACTCCTTGTTGAGTGAGTAAGCCACATCCCTTTTACTGTCTTCGACCTTATTTAGAGCCCAACAGTGTACATACATGCATGTACACACATACCAAATGCATTTCAAATGAAATAAAAGTGCGATTATGCGCATATGATTCATATATATATAGGGGATAATGTTCGAATTCATATTACTTACAAATAATTAGAATTTAAATTAATTAATGCATGCATATGCATGCATTCGATACCGCTAGCTTATGCATACATACATATATATGCGCATGCGCATGCATATGCATGCATGATATATAGATATCGATCGATCGCGAATATATATAAAAAAACTACAACACTCGCTGTTCCCGCGTTGTCTCCAACCGCGGTACTTGGACGAGCTCTCAGATGCTTAACTGCTGCCGATCGAACGAGAGACGGTGTTGCCATCTGGATATGGTCGTAGCTGGTCGACCCCGGTGAGGATTGAACTCACGATCTCACGATTAACAGTCGTGCGCCTTAACCAGCTTGGCCACGGAGTCATTGCTTTTTTTGATATTTTCGCTGATCTTCGGTCCGAGACAATGTGTAAAAATCAGGCGAAAAATCGGCAAAAAATTGGCAAAAAATCGGCAAAAACCGGTCGTGTCTTTGTGAATATTATTTTAATTATATATGGTAATTGTATTTGTATGTTTTTTATATAATTAAATAAAAGATATATAAAAAAAAAGGCCATTTCGAGCGAATTTTGAACCATATCAGTCAAACACCCCCGGTTCGATTCCGGGCTAACGCAGCTAGCTACGACCATATCCAGGTGGCAACACCGTCTCTCGTTCGATCGGCAGCAGTTAAGCACCTGAGAGCTTGTCCAAGTACCGCGGTTGGAGACAACGCGGGAACAGCAAGTGTTGTAAAATGATGATGTTGATATTGGTTTTTTCCCCAACTCACCTTGGCACCCTACAGTAGGTGTTTACTCCACGAGAGTCAAAGGGATAGTGGTTTTCTCCCTTTATCGTCAGTTTAACTGAGGGAATCCGCATTGTCTACAGTGGACTGGTAACCGAGGTACCAGTCGACTTCAGTTCGCACATGATGTCTATTAGAATGTTTTTGATCTGGCTGGTGAAGCCCAATGTCTAGATATAGTCTTCCTTTAGCAGTATGCAGAGACTCAAATCAAGAATTATTATTATTATTATCAGTCAAACAATGATGTTGATATTGGTTT
>JAKTQL010002357.1:0-31983 GCA_030558815.1 Blastobotrys malaysiensis
GCGGCCAGGGGTTTGTGGTGGAGACGGTCGGCATCTCCCTCGTCTTCCATGGCGACCGGAGGTACCTGGCGCGGCTCGCCAACTACGCAATCGCCTGTCTTTTTTACGATAAGATTGTGGGTCTCTGCCCGGGAGTAGCCGCGCTGCTAAGCTCTTCCTCCGAGGACCCATTGATGGCAAAGCTCGGTCATTATCTTGCTCGTCACGACCAGGAAGAGGCTATATTGTGTGCTGGTCTCGCCCGTCTCCGCGAGGCGGCCACTCCAAAGCACTTTTGCCGCTTCTTTGATTGGTAATCCGTATTAATTCCTACTTGCTTTGATTACTGGGGGACCAGTCCCCCAGACCCCCTCTATCTTGGGGGGCCAGCCCCCCAAACCCCCCGTATATTATATCAATTGTTCGTATTCTACACTGTATCATGGAATACCGTATGTCTGGATACTAGCACCGCACAACCAATTTCACCTCAAGATTGATGAATTGTGGTAATTCCGTACTGATAATAGATCTTTGATTAATATTCTATCAAGGTCTAAAGCAGGCTAAGGCCGCGACTGATAGACAATTCTCGAAATTGTTATATTTGATATTTGTTACGGTACTTGGCAAAGTTGTCCTCTGCCCTAAGAGATAGACAATTGCCTATTATTTAAACAACTCTCAATTCAACGGGTAGAATGGGGGTTCAAGGGGGCTTGCCCCCTTGGTCTATTATCTACAAAATCAATCACCATTGGTATCAATGTATTCAAGGCCAGCCCGAGCTCCCGTTTTAAACAATGGGGGTTCAAGGGGGCTTGCCCCCTTGGTCTATCCTCTCTAAAGTCAATGATAAACACTTGGTATTAATTTATTCGAGGGCAAGCTCCACACCCCCTTCAGCATACTCACTACGCAGCGGCGCTATAGGAAAAGTATCCAGGTGTCTTCGAGGTCCTGGTTGTACTGTTGGGTTGATTTGAGTTCCGGTTCCTGCTGCTAGTTTTGCCGGTTAGAATTGTTAGTTTTGCTTACACTATTTGTCTCCAGGCTAATGTACCACATCAACTTTGTAATGACCCTTTGCCCAAGGCGATGGACACTAATTTCGTTGGCCTGCCAGGATTATTATTTAATGAATGCTCAACTCAATAGTGTGTATATTTTCTTGTCAGTTGGGTACCTTCAATGTAACTCTGTGGTGGCCCTTCGCCTAGACAGTGGACAACTGGATATTCCTATGTACCGGTAAATAACTGACAATTCAATAGTGTACCGGTAGTACTTTCAATGTACCACATTAGTTTTGTGGTGATCCTTTGCAATGGACACTGATCAAAGATTATTAGCTTGGTGATGAATGGTTTAATCTGGTTATTGATTTTATAACGGACACTGATCAAAGATTACTAGCTTCGTGATGAATGGTTTCCGGTTATTGATTTTATAATAAAACATTTGCTAAGAACTACTGGTATTTAGAATAGCTATCCATTTACCGGTTGCATCGGAGGGCTAAGGAAACGATTCTGTATAAGAATAATCTCCTCTCCTTCAAATGATAGAGATTGGCTGGATGAGCTGGGTAGATGGGCACCGCCCAAGATGAATTGGCCATTTTCTCTAGCCCTCTCTGGTGGTATTGCCGGGTCGAATTGATCGATATTAGTAATTACAATTTATGATTATTGATGAACGCAATCTTGTGTGCCCTATATAAATTACATTACGGGTATATATTGTCCACGGTATTCCAGACGAGAATGAATCATCTATTTACGGTAATTACCAGTAGATATTGGTGAAAATTAGAAAATTTCGTCTCAAATCACAAATCACTGGATAACACAATAGGACACAACTTCAAGTTATCACAATACAATATCAAAGTCAACAAGCCGACTACAGTATGTATCCAGAAATCTGTACCATAGTACCGGTATCACCGGTGATCAAAATGTGAAACTAAATCTCAGATTTCATGGCTCGTTTTATTGCCGCTGGTACAATACTACTATATCATATGCGTCACAGTATCCGACGAGTAGTCATAATCCAGTGCATACCAACTCACAATATTCCAGAATAAGCTTCCAATGCAGGTACGACCGTACGAGTCCAGAAACCATGAATTCCAGGCTCGATGAGCCGCATGCATAGATCTGCGCTCAAGCCCCCACAAGAGCTACGGCCCATAATTATCGCTTGCTGCATCGACGGAATGTTCGCAATAGCCAATAATAGCCGGGTGCAACAAGGTCTAGCCCGGACACCGTGAGTGATCCCCAGCTCATCGGCAGTGACCATCGCCCAACATTCCACCAGAGCACCGCACAACGCACAATCCACGCCCGCACTGCTCCTCATGACGAGCCCATGGCAGGGCTGGGCCCGGGGTAGCGAAAATGTCGCCCGGTCTCAACTCCGATCATGTGGCAGTCCGTGTTGGGTAACCAGGCCCAGACGCACTAGTCAGCACCATGCCAGGGCCATCACCAGTGAATTTTCCTGCCCCAATAACCCAACCGCCCAACCACTGCGATCTATAGGACCCACCTGGCCCCAGCCTGGAGCTAGCCGTAACCCGCGTAGTAGATAGGCTATTTTAGTTTTAAATCTTTTTGCATTACGACATTCGTATGGTCGATGAACTCACTTCAGTACATATCTAATCAAGTCGACTCTCTCATTGGCAACCACAAGGACCAGGACGAGGTGCCCGAACGGGCGCCCGTATACGGCCTCGGGGTGGTCGATGAGGAGGCGCTGTACAAGGAGGACCCGGTAGAGGCGGAGGACAAGGCGGACAAGCCGCCGCTGCTCAGATCGGAGAGCGTGCTGGTCTCCGTCATGCTCTACGTTCCGCGCATGGTCTACTTCATACTGGCGGCGCTGTTTGCGCCTTACAAGGACGCGTCGCCAGAACCCTATACCAAGGAGCCCAAGTGGCTCGGGTTTGTGTTCCGCACGACGACGCCGCCCATGGCGCCGCCGGAAGAGCTGCGACGGCGCCTGCAGAGCCCGTACGGCAAGTCGGTACGACTCCCCCGGGTGTCGCCGCATCACCATCGCTCCTCGTCGAGCGTGTCGAGCATCACCGGTGGCGACCAGCCCCGGATCCTCTTCCCGAGCCGCCCGCTGCTCCGGAACACGCCGACCAAGACGCTGGTGCTGGATCTCGACGAGACGCTGATCCACTCGCTGAGCCGCACCTCCAAGTTCAGCCAGGGCCAAATGGTCGAGATCAAGCTCGACCCGACCCAGCTCGCCACGCTCTACCTGGTCAACAAGCGGCCCTTTTGCGACCAATTCCTGCAGGCCGTGTCCCAGTGGTACCGGCTCGTCATCTTCACCGCATCGGTGCAGGCCTACGCGGACCCCATGATCGACTGGCTGGAGCAGGACCGCAAGTACTTTCACAAGCGCTTCTACCGCCAGCACTGCACCCAGTCCCCGGGCGGGTACATCAAGGACCTGAGCATCGTCGAGCCGGACCTGTCAAAGGTGCTCATTATAGACAACTCGCCCGTCTCGTACACCAACCACAAGGAGAACGCGGTCGGGATTGAAGGGTGGGTCTCCGATCCGTCTGACCACTCGCTGCTCAACCTGGTGCCGCTGCTCAATGCATTGCGTTACAGCACCGACGTTCGCTCGCTGCTCTCGCTCAAGCGCGGCGAAGACGCCTTTGCCGACTAGACCTGTTTTCTGCTTTTGCATATTGTAATTTATTGCCTAGACTGACCTGCATATAATTTAATCCACTCCTTATGTCATTCACCTGGTAATTGGACCGCCAATTGTTTTCGAGGGCCAGCCCTCGAGCTCCCGTAGCGGGGGTTCCGCCCCTGCCCACAGGGGGTCTGGGGGACTGGTCCCCCAGTACATTAGAGGCCGAGTGTCTTCGAGGGCCAGCCCTCGAGCTCCCGTAGCGGGGGCTCCGCCCCCAGACCCCCGTTACCAATTGCCTACAGGGGTCTGGGGACTGGTCCCCAGGTAATTGCGCGAGGCTCGCGGAGTAATGGTTCATAATACAATCTATAAAGGGGCCGGCCCGGACGTTAGGCGATATAGCTGTTAATCTTGTTGATAATGCCGCTGAAGCGCTTCTCATTGGTCGCGGTCTGGGGCCTGCCTCCGCCGCCTCGCAATGGCTTGACAATCTTGGGGTGTGGCGCATCCTCGTGCACCAGTGTTTGGTTCTTGTGGGAGAGCTGGACAACCTTGTTGCGCAGGTAGGTGAGCTTGGATTCAAACTCTTCCGACTCTTCCAGCAGCGCCTGCTGGGACCGAATGAGCGACTGCTCGAGGTGCTCAATGCGCTCGTTACGCGCCTGGAGCAGTTTGTTGGCCATGGCAATGTCGTTCTTGAGGTCGCTGTTCTGCCTGACCAGCTTTTGCTGCACCGTGGTGAGCGTTTCGAGGTTGCGCTGCAGCAGTGCCATGCGCCGCTGCTGTGACTTGTTCTTGATCGCCATGTTGTACTGCTCCTTGGCCTGCTCCAGCGACATTTCCAGCTCGACAATGCGCTCGCACCGCTCCTGGAGCTCCCGCATCAGCGAGTGCTTGAATGCGTCCGACCCCGTCGACCACCGCTTTGATGATACCGCCGTGGTCTCTGCGGCCTCCTCCTCCGGCACCGGCTCGCACTTGCGTGCTGGTTCCTTGTCGCGGCGCTCCACTTGAGCGGCCAGCTTGGCGAACTGCGGCTTGAGGCCCTCCAGCAGCTCGTATGCAATGTCATATCTCTCGTCGCATTCAATCTCCTCCTCCGGCATCTGGTGACGCTGTACCTGCTCGTACTTGAGCTCCTGCAGGTGCTCCAGCACCTCGTCAATGATCGCCTCGGGGCTTTGCTCGTAGTACTTGCCGAGCATTTGCGACACCTTTTGGCGCTTATCGCTGAGCTTGCCGCTGGGCCCAGAGTGATGCAACTCTTCACGGTTCTCCTCCGAGGGCTGCGAAACGGTCGTCGTCATATCGAGCAGCCGCTGGCGCATCACCTCAATCTCCTGCGACAACCGCCGGTTCTCCTCGTTGAGACTCGTGTTCCGGATCATAACCTCTTGCTTCTCATACTCGAGCTTGTCGAGTTGGAGCCGCATCGACTCATTGTCGCGATCGCTGAGCACCGGGGTAGTGGATGCAGTTGTCGTGGTCGTCGTGGTAAAGTCCTCCGGGTCGCTCTCTTCCTCGTCCTCGAACCGGCTGCTGGTAGGTGTCGCAGTTTGAATCTCCCGACCATTGGTCCCCCTCAGACTCGCCAGCTCTGCCTCGAGCTTATGTACATGGGCGTTTCGCGCGTCGAGCTGGGCCTGGCACTTCTTGAGCATCTGCCGCAGTTCCAGCGGGCTCAGCTCCGCGTTAATCTTGGCCTTGTTCTGGATCGTCTTGGCCCGCACTCCGAACCGCAGCGTTGAAATGGTCTCCACGTCGTTGTACTGCGACGGTGAGCAATTGACAATGAGACTGGTCCGCGAGTTGCCGCCCAACGATTCCTGCAGAATTCGCGTTAGTTTCGAGTCCCGGTACGGCACATGGGTCGACTTGCCGTCGGTCAGCGAGTTGATGACCATGCCCAGCGCCGACAGCGACTTGTTGATCTTCTTGGCCTCCTCCAATGTCCGGCCTTTAGCGCCAGTCTTGCCCACCTTCTCGCTACCGGCCAAGTCGACCAAAAATAGCTGACCCGACTTTTGCGTGCCGGTGGATATGCTCTTTTGCGACACATTGATGACAAAAATGGAATGGGATCGACTCGACTCTTGGTTCATGTTGGTCGACGCAACGGCCCGCACTTTGGCGCCCTGGCGCATCACCTCGTACACCTCCTGGGCAGACGCCACGTACTCCTCGCTCAGGTCCTTGACATGGACCCCGCGGGCCTTGTCCTCGTGAATGGACAAGTTGTCGTTGCGCGGGTTGAGCAAATCACGAATCTTCTCCATGTAAATCTCCATGTAGCTGACCCGCACCATGTACTCAATGTCGGATGGGGAGCCCATAATCTCGTCAAAGATACGGTCGACAATGCGCGGAATGGCGCCGCGACGCTCCTCGTCGTCAATGTCGGGGCCCATCATGGTGTACGACTTGCCAGATCCGGTCTGGCCATATGCAAAGACGGTACCATTGTAACCGTTCATAAGGTCGTCTACGGTGACCCGCAGCGAATAATCAAACACCTCGGCCTGCGGCGCATTCTCGTCAAACACCCGGTCAAACGTAAAATCCCCCTTAAAGTCCTTGGTCTCAATCGCACACGTGCTATTCGACAGGAAACGTACCACCTTGGGGGTGCCCGTCTCGCGTTCCGTCGCGTTTTCTGGCCGGAACCGCGCAATGACCTTGATATTCTCCCGCTGCTTGGTCTTTGCGCTCATGGCATGCGGTGATCCTGCAATCCTGGCGTGTCGGGGGGTCAACCTCGATATATATAATCGCTCGCTATAAGGGGCTCTCCGGGTCGCGTCCGCTACACGCTGCTCGCTCTATGTCTGAGGTGTGTCGAAAATGGCTGGAGAGAAATGAACTATGTGTTACCACTGTGTAACCAGGAAGAGTGCGGTGGTGAACCTGGAGAGCCGGATCCGCGTGCCCACCAACCACCACAATTTTTTAATTTCGTACCGTGCAGGCGGGTCATTGACAGGTAAATGGCTGGTCATATAGTACCGTAGATCGAACAATAGTATTGTATCAATTGAGTTCGCCCATTGGCCAGGGTCGATCATAAGCCCCCTGAGCTGCAAAATTACGCCGTGAGCTACCAGTTAGGCACCCTTGAGCTTGTATTGGGCGTTGGAAAGCCGGTCGAGCTCAACAGAAGTCTCGTCGAGCCAGCGCCGCACTAATAAAGCAGTCATGGCAGAGACCAACGGCATGAGCCATATATAGTCAAACCCTTTCCACGGATGGTGTTTAATATACCCCGAGACGGCAATGAGCAGCGAAAACACTGCAGAAAGCATTGCGAGCCGCGATGTGTGGGCGCGATCTCGGTACGAGAGGAAATGCAGGCTGTAGGCGGAGAGGGAGATGGACACGAGCGCCATGAGCGACAGAACGCCATTGTACCGGCAGTATGGCAGCAGAATGAACAGCGGGGTCGGGAAGAGCATGAGCGTGACAAACGCCAGCTTAAAGTGCTCCTCCGACTCGTCCGCCTTGATCTGCATACTTTTCAAGATTCTCTCTTGTTCTACGTTATTAGCGCTATCAATTCGCCAAGATCAAGCATACCTTCTTCGTCGTAAACAGGGCCATCCGACTCGTCCGAGTCTTGGTCGATAAACCTCCTCGTTGCTCGTCTTAGTCTAGACATTTTCTACGCAGTCTACACTAGGCTAGGCACTACGCAATACTAATTCAATAAAGTCTAATTTGTCTTCGTCACTGGGGACAAATGGCTCGCTATATATTATGGTAATGGTTCGGGGGTGACATGCAGATTGTGTATATAGAGGGGCGCGCGCGAGGACTAATCCCCTGCGGCGCATGCGGCTGTTTACAGCTGAATGCGGCTCAACACGGTAAGAATTAAAGAATATCGAGCCGGTAGAGCACAAACGGCTTGTACTCCATGTCGACCAGTGCGCTGTACTCGGTGAGGTCGGCGTCCCCCTTGAGTTTGCCCTTCTTGTCCTTCTCAAACGCATTGCCGCCCAGGTAGCCAAACTTTTGCACCAATACCGCCTCGCACTTGTCAATGGACTTGCCGGCCGGGGGTCGAATCGTGTTAGTGAGAAAGTTTGGCGGAAGGCCGTACCGCAGCACGCTCTCGACAAACACTCGCAGCGCCTTGAGATGGGCCCACGCCTGTACCATATCCTCATACGCCGTAGCCGCCAGACGCGCAATCTCGCCAAACAGCTTTCGTTCCGTCTGCGACGCCACCTGTCGCTCCTTTCGCAGGTCGGAAATCAGCCCCTCCGAGTACTTGAACTCCCGCGGCACCCACCGGTGCTCTCGTACCTGCGTCAAAAACTCGGGCACGTACTTCTTGAACAGCGTCGTGTTGTACAATGCAAACTCAGAGTCCTCCGCAACCAGGCTCGCGCTCCGCGGTACCACCATGGGCGCCAGCGTCTCGTACGCCTGCAAGTACTCCTTCTTGTTTGGCTTGGGTACGGCCACCAGCACCGTCTGCAGATACTCGCTCTCCTGAACAAAGTGCTCCCGCTTAACCACGTCATGAAGCGACCGCACCGACAGATTGCCCGTCTGCTTCCGGTCGACCGCCGACAGATTGGACTTGGCCGTGTTGTAGTTGTTGAACGAGTTTCGCACGTCCGTGTCCAATGCCGCAGTCTCCTTGGCAATCAAGTCCACCAGCTCGGGGATCGGACGGTCCACCCGGTACTTGCCCGTGTTCCACGTAAACGTCTCCAGATACTCGAGCGGAGACTTGTCCTTGACCCGCTTCGCCGAGGCGACATGGCTCTTATTGCCGTCATAAATGGACTCGATAATCTCGGCCGCCTTGGACACAATGCCGTGGAACTGGTGGTCCAGCTTCGCCAGCTCCTCCGACTGCTGCACCAAGTTGTCCAGCGTGCCAATCTTAAAGCTCGGGATCTCAAACGTGCTAATGTCCCCGTGGCCGACCCCTAGGTTCTCCAGGTACCACTTTTCCAGCTGTGTCTGGGGGTCCCCGCCGCTGGGCGCCGCACTGTGCGGCAGAGACACAAGCAAAATGCTCGGAACATCCAATTGCGAAGGCATGTTCAAGTACTCTTCTCGCAAGACTTCGTCTAGGTTTATCTGGGCCAATCGCTAACCGGTTGACCGTGCGATTTCAATAAAGGAGAGGGTGGTAGTGTCCGTTTCCCACCCCTTCGACGTGAAGGACCGTCCTCCAGGGCACTCCCCTTTTCGCCGGCGCAAGCGTTGGGAGTTTACCCATTTGGAACGATCATTTTTTTTTCTCGGTAGGAGACATTAACCCACTTATCGATCGATAAAAAAAATTGAAAAATTGTTTTACCAAAACGGCCCACGATGAGCAAGACGTTGGAGGAGAGGCTGAATAGCCATTCGAGTGCATTTGATGGGCTTTTGTCGCTTATCCCTGCCAAATATTACTATGACGACGATACCCAGAAGCAGTGGAGGAAGAAGAAGCAGTCGAAAGAGCAGGCTCGAGCCGCAAAGCGGGCCAAGTTTGATCCCGACTCGGTGAGCACAGCGTTGGACGTGAATAAGCAGAAGACCAAGCAGATGGAGGAGGAAGAGGAAGAGGGGGAGTCAGATGAGAGCGAAGATGACGGGCCACACATTCCAGTGGAGAGCGAGAGTGATGACGATTATGATCAAGAGATGATGGACGACAGTGAAGATTCTTCGCAGCAGGCCAACGGCGAGGACGACGAGGCGATTAATGTAATTTTCGACGACGAAGGCAATGAGATTGATGGTTCTGATGACGAGCCAGCCCCAGAATCGCCAAAGAAAAAGTCTGAACCAAAAAAGTCTGAGCAAAAGCCCGAGCAAAAGGCTGAGCCAAAGCAGAAATCAGAGTCTAAGGATACACCACCAAAAGAGGCCAAGCCCAAGAAAAATGCCGAAGGTATAAAAGAACTGCGCGACCGGCTCCAGTCGAGGATCCAAGAGCTGCGGGAGAAGCGAAAGGCCCCCGGTACCTCTGCCAAGGGCGCTCCCCTGAACCGAGAGGCCATTCTTGAGGCCCGACGGAAGAAGGAGGAGATGCAGAAAGAAAAGAAAAAGCTCAAGCGGAAACGAGAGGAAGACGAGGAGGCCAAGGAGGCTGATGAGTCGATCGTCGAGGAGGATGGACCGGTTGAGAATGGCGGTGACATTCTGTTCAGCCAGGTGCTGTTCAATGATGGCCAACGACTAACCGCCGACCTCAAGGAGATCAAGACGGAGCAGAAGAAGAAAAAGCGAGACCTGGTGGGCCAACTTAAGCATATAGAGGCCAAGAAGGCCAAGCTCTCCAAGCTCGATCAGGAAAAGCAGGACCAGATCGCCGAGAAGGCCCAATGGAGCCGAGCCATCAAACATGCCGAGGGAGAAAAGGTCAGAGATGACGAAAAAATGCTCAAGAAATCCGTCAAGCAGCTCCAGAACAAGAAGAACAAGAGCGAGCGGGAATGGAGAGAGCGAGAGGCCACTGTTAAGAAGAACATTTCAAATAAGGAAAAGAAGCGAGAGGAGAACCTGGCAGCCCGGCGAGAATTGAAGGGCCTCAAGGGTAAGAAGCGGGCAGCGGCCGTCAAAAAGAAGCGGGCCGGGTTCGAGGGAAGATCGTCTGGCAAGAAGAGAGCCCGAAAATAATGCATCACATATACGTTGTATATTAATGGTATTGAATAATTGCACTCACCTAAACTCTCTAATGCCCATCAAATATTTCATGGTTGAATCCGCGGCCTATCGTGTATCGTCGGTGAATCTTCAGCCGTGCCAAAACCTGAAAATCTTATCTCGCCCAAACCTGTAACCGTTAATCAATCGACAGGCTTACATGTTCGTAGCACGTAATTTGCGTGGTAAAGCATCGAGTCTGCTTGCGCTAAAGCAAGTAGCGTCTTGTCGAGGTATCCGAACGCTGCCTCCCCCCAA
The DNA here is from genome assembly GCA_030558815.1 of Blastobotrys malaysiensis. Classification (NCBI taxonomy): domain Eukaryota; kingdom Fungi; phylum Ascomycota; class Dipodascomycetes; order Dipodascales; family Trichomonascaceae; genus Blastobotrys; species Blastobotrys malaysiensis. Next base: position 10,567 of record JAKTQL010002357.1, read on the forward strand.
ATCACACTCTTCAAAGCCCAAACCAAGACGAGGGTCGTTCATTGATAATACATCCAACAATCCACGCAGAAAAGTCACGGAAAAAGCAGCTCTCAAGCAGTTCATGCAAGATGAAGAAACCATGAGAGAACTATACGCCCTTCAGGGCCGCAAGTTGCCCAAACGTAAGGCGCCAAAAACACAGTTCCAAATGAACACGCGGATTTTGTCCGATTATGTAGACATTGTGGAGATGAGACTCTATCCAGATCGCTACAAGAGACGGATATGGGGGTCTTTGAAGGTCCTAATGAAGACCCCTCGCAAGTCTCGTGTTGACAAACCACCATTGGATCTGTTATTGGACATTTTCGAGTCGGCCAAAGTCCAGGCGCCCTCTCGCCGGAATGCGTTGATCAAACGAGCAGGTGATGTCATTTACTCGTTTGGAGTGCGACTTGACCCAATTAACGAATCGATATATCTTGATTCCCTGTTCAATTGCGGTGCAAAGACCAAAGCACTACAGCTGTGGCGCTCGAGATGCGACAAGCCAGATGTAAAAGGCTGGCTATACTGGCCGGAATTGGGTGGCATTCTCTACCTCCGGAGGTTTGACACAAGTTCCGCTGAAGAGATTGCAAAGTCTATGAAAGAGCAGCTTGGGGTAGTTACCAGTGCTCTGATTGTTGAATTTGTCAACATTTACCTCCAAAAAGGGGACCATGGAAATGCCGTTCGATGGTATAACCAGCTTCGAGAGTTGGCAGTAGCTAACCAGCGGCTGGAGAGTGCGGCAACAAACGTCAACGACAGCCATTTATCAGCAGAGCAAGCTGCCAACATTGCTAATACCAACCGTGGACCGTCAGTCGACAACTTTAAATACATTCTCGACAGGGCAATTGAGAGTCATGCATGGGGATTGGCGGCCGCCGTAATCCAGGATCTCCAAATGTTTTCGGTCAAAATGTCGCTCAAAAAGTTGATGACGCAGATTAACCAGTCAACCGTCAAGATGACGCAAAAAACGCCCACCAAAGTACGGCAAAAGACTCGAGCACCCAGAGCTTTATACGGCGTCCAGTCAGATGGATCCTCTCAGTTTGTCGATCTCTTGACCAGCTTGATTGGCATGGAACCCACTCTCTTGCATAATAAACAGCTCTACCATGCGTGGGTTCAAGGACTCGTTGGCCATGGCATGTATCACAATGCGATTGAGGTCGTCGAAGCAATGTCGGAACGAGGTTTGGTTGAACAGAATGATAAGATATACTTGACCCTCTTGTCTGCGTTATTGTCTAAACGGCAGCACAAACTGTCTTTTGAATACCTCCATCGCACCGGCTCACTCAACCCTGAGCTTTACAGCCTCTTTTTGAAATATGCCGTTTCAATAGGGGATAAGAACTTGGTACAAATGATTGAAAAGAAAATGGCGGAGGACCAAGTTGCATACACGGCAATTACCTTCAACAACCTGCTATCGCATTATTATGAGCAGAGGGATTTTAAAGAATTTGGACGACTGCTTAATTTTGCCATTGGCCACAACAATCGTGTCCAGCAATCGTCATTTAGAGAAATGTGGCGGCTGCTTAGAAAGTTGTACCAGCCGGGAATGACCGACCAGCTAGATGTTGATCTCCGGCTGCTGGTCAAGGCCATGGTGACATCTCCAAATGTCAAACCGTCCCAGTTTTTATATGAGACTGCCTCGCACGTGTTGCTTCTGGCCGGGGATGCCGAGGGTGCAGCGGGCCTGTTGTGTTATATGGATGAAGTCAACGGGGCAAACATTCCGGGGATTATGGCCATGTCCATCATCCAGCTCGGCTACAAGATCAACGATAAGGTCAAGCTGGTGTTCCCTCCTATCCCCAAGACGGATTCGTTGGTTACCAGGAAAATGGAGGAACCACCACAAACCATCAAGGAAGGAGGCCATGAGATTGTGTTAAGCGAGCCCATGGTCCCATGGAAGAAGGTGGCTGTTCAAATGGCCGGAGTCATGAATCGTAAGAACCCCGATCAATTCGTCGAACAAGCCATTAAAGCCAAGCAATTCTACTCGAGCTAACCTATTTATTTTTAGACACGCCACTGGATATATTTTGTACATAGTATTGGTGTAATCGCCTTTCCCAGTATCATTATTTGACAATCCACAGTAGGTACTTGGCCCATCGAGGCTCCACCATTGTCACCTCGCCATCAACCAACACCGTCGGCACCGAACCTTCTGTTAGAGTCTCCAAATGTCCTTGAACAATGACCTTTCGGCCCTTCTTCTCCACAACTCGAGACTTGAGCACCACATATGAATTCGCACGCACCGGAGCCTTGTAATTCAATGTCAAGTTCGCAGTAACCCCGTATTTGTTGGGGAGCGCAGGGAACCCACACCGCGTCAACCCTTCATCCATAATTGTCGCCAACAGCCCACCATGGACGATCCCCGGATGTCCTTCAACCCTATCGCCAATGTGATAAAAATAAATCATCTCATTGGTCTCACTGTTGGTAAAAACTAGCGGCTCAACCGTAAGGTACCCACGCCCCGAGAGCAGACCCGAGGTCAGCATGTTCTCCTTATGCTGTTCTGGAATCTCGTCGTAGTACCTCTTCTCCTTAAAGTTGCCATCCTGCCGCAGCTTCAGCACCAGAGGATGTGAATGAAGATACCGATACTCCTCTACCTTCTCCAGCCCCTTGAGCTCCTCTGGCGTCAGGTCCCGACGGCCCATCTGCTCGGTAGAGTTGACCTTGTGGCCGATAACGTACCCCGCAGTAAGAAAGGCGCTTCCAATGAAGAGCGCTCGTAGTCGCCCCGTTCGAGGCTTCGCACTAGTAGAAACGAGCCTTCGCCCGTTGAGTCGGACAGCTGGCGCCACTCGCTGGCGCGCAATTACCCCAATATTGCGAGCTATCATGGCCCTTGGCTGACGGAATATGCGAGAAGGTGTCGTCGGGCCTCTACCCGACCGCCGCCGCCACCCTTATCCTGCCTCGTTACAGTACCGTTACAGCAACAACCGAGTACCAGGTGATAATACAGGGACCATGTCGAGTGTTGTCGTAGTCTATGGAGTGCGGCAGATCCGCGTCAAGGTGACTCCGAGTCTTCTTATCCGTGAGATCAAGCAGCGGGCGTGTGAGACGCTGGAGCTCAACCCGGATCTCTACGAGCTCAAGACGGCCAAGTCGGTGCTCAATGGTGCGCTACCATTCCGGCTAAGCAACGTGGTGGGGAATGCCAAACTGAGCCTTGTGGCGGCGCGGCGGAAGAAGGCGTGTCCGGTGCGGGTCAAAGTGCATGCGGTGGATCTACCGCCAAACTTTAGCGGCGCGTTGGTCCACGAATTCGACTCGTGGGCGACGCTGCTCTCGATTCTGGCGTATTTTGAGAGGAAATCAGGTATCAACTTTACCAAGCGGTCTTATCCACTCACCAGTGGGGGGAATGGGCAGCTTATGTACGAGGTTGCATCTGTCCAGCTGTTCAACCGGGTGACGGAGTCAATTGGCGAGCTTAATCAGACGCTGAGTAGCCTTGGTATCGACAATGGTAGCACATCGCTGCGGGTGAGGTTTAAACAGACGGAAATTCCGTTCGAAGAGGCCGTTAAGGAGGTGGAAGGGTACATGGCGCAAGTTACGCCAGAATCGACTGAATCGCCGACACCAGAGCCGGTAGCACAGTCTAAAGAGTCGACTCCAAAGCCTGATGATGAATTGAAGCCCGAGGTGGCCGGGGAGTTGTCGGATCTCAAGGAGGAATTGCATAGAGAGCGTTCTGAAGCATTGGCGAAGCCAGTCACGGACGAAGAGCAAATTGTTCAGCGGCAGGCTCAGGCGTACGTCCCCAGCGAAAAACAGCGGTCCATTCCAGACGACAGTGGCGACGTGGAGATGGATTCGAGCCAGTTTAAGCATTACACGTCGCAATTGGCGGCGTTGTCGGGATCAGATCGTCGCGATGGCCCATTGCTCACCTCGAGAATGCAAAAGAACATGAAGCGATCTGTTCAGGTAACACAATGCGTTGTGAGGATAAAGTTCCCCGACCAGACGTTTGTCGAAGCCAAGTTTGGTACCGCAGACACAGTTGGGGATTTGCATTCATTTGTCAAGTCAGTTATTAGCCGGCCGGAATTGCCATTCCTGTTGGTAAAGAACATTCCTCGCAAGTATCTCGCTGACCCTCTGCAGCTACTCATTTCAGACTGGGAGTTTGGTGCCCGGGAGGTGGTCTTCTTTGAATGGGACCTTGCCAAGGACAGTTCGTCTGAGTTCCCCAAGAGCGGTATTTTGAAACCATCCGTTATCGAGACTGCCAAGAGTGCTCAGGAGGTGGCCAGCATTAAGATTGGCGAGGCTCCCGCGCAAGAGAGCAGCTCGACCGCCCCGTCCAACCCCTCTACCTCCAAGCCCAAGCCGAAATCTTCGGGTGGGAAGCCCAGCTGGCTGCGACTAAGCAGAAAGTAATAGATTGACTACGACAGTATAAAGCCTTATCTAGCGGTATTACGAGGCCATACGAGGGCTGGCCCTCGTAACGGCTTGTTACAGTGTAACGACTGCTCCCAACGGCGTGTAACGGCGATCTCAAGGTGAAAATTAACCATCGGACACTTAAAATGGGCAGCTGCGAAAGGCGCAAAGTGCCGATTAGCGTCATTGCCGGCAAGGGATTCATATTCGACGTGGATGATCTCAAGTACTTGCGAGAAGAATACAACATTTGCGGCACTCTGACGGGCATTCTGCCCCAGATTCCACAGCAAAACGTGTTTATGGGCATGCCGCTGGAGCTCATGCCTGAAGACGTTGAGTACCTCGTCGACCGACGCGAGGCGGCCTATCTTGTCGACGACAAGAACGTGCACTATGCGACGATGAACGGTATGTCACAGGAGAAGAAGGACGAGGTCATCGCAGGGCGAGAGCGACAGCAGCGGCTCCAGCTGGAGGAACACAAGGAGAACGCATGGTCGCGGCGCCAGAAAGCACTCAAGAAAAAGGCGGAGAAACAGGGGGTGGATTACGTACCCGAGGACGATGAGAAAAAGGCCCAGGTGCTGGCGTCTATGGGAAACACCATTGATTCCGGCGTCATGTACCACATTGCGACGGCGTCGAGCAATTCCTCGCTACCGGGCTACGAAGAGCGGCGTGAGCCGCAGGAAATCAAGGCGCTGATAAAAGTGGCGCCGAGATCCTCTTATTACATGTACTGCTACCTCCAGTCTCTAAACCATTTCATGTCCCCGGGCCTGCGGTTTGGCGGGCAGTTTTTGGCCTATCCCGGCGACTCACTGCGGTTCCACTCCCACCATATCGCCATTGGGTTTGACTGGAATGAAGAGTTTAGGGTTATGGACATTGTTGGAGGCGGGCGACTGGCCACAGCGGTCAAAAAGTGCTGGGCCGTGGGAGCCCAGCGCGACGACGACGAGGGGTCTGACTACCAGGCTTTTACCATTGAATGGGCCGGGTTCGGCTAGTCTCTTGGGCCGAACTGTCGTACATCCCTCCGTTAGTTTGGTACTACGTTCGCAACCTTTGGTGTACGTCCCTGTGTATACTTGTAATTATACTACGAATTAACTACGCATATGTGCATTTAGCTGTATGGTCAATGCGCCCCGCTCTCTCATATGCCAACTACTATTTAACATCTTCATCCCCTCCTTTCTTATCAATGTCTAAGGGATGGGCTGGGACACACGGCTGGCCGCACGTTCACCAAACGATTGGAACTCACCACCTGAAATATCCCTCTTGTCACGATTTTGGCCGCGAGAAAAGCGGATTTGCATCGTCTCCTTGTCATTTTTTCGTGTGGAAGACCACGGCTTCGCGTCGCTCTATTACGAAAGGAGATTCGCAGTATTTCGGCTAGCGGTCCTGGGATTGACGTCTCCACATTAAGGATCGCGTGAATGTCCGACGGGTCCCTGATGTCCTGAGGACGTGAACATTTGAACGAATCGAGAACGATCAAATCATTAGTTTGCATGAGCTCACCACATACGGGAGCTGGAGCCAGTACCACTGGCGAGTCTGTAGTGTCCGGACTGACAAACATGTTAAATCAAATGGACCTAAGCATTGTTTTCGGCGGTAGCGTCCTGCTGGTCAGGAGGTTACTGGCCGGTGTGCTCAGCGCCGTGAGGACACTTGTTGTACTGTCGTGGACAGTGTTGAGGGTGCCACTGGGTATGGTGTGGAGAATATGGTGCGTAGTTGCGGTGAGCCCCGTACTGTGGTGTTGGAGGATGTTTGTGGGGTTCTTTGAGACGGTCGTCACGCCTATATTCTGCTTCGCCATGATCGCAGGTATAGTGGGTGCTGTGGGTGGACTAATTGTAGGCGGGTGTGCGTTAATTGTCCAGTCTCTGATTCCATTGCAGCGCCAGGAGCACAAAAGCTCCAAAAAGCGCACTGGCAAGGCTGTTACATCCAATGTCCAACTCAAGTCGTCCCCATTGCATGTCAGCATAAGCGAGATGAAGCGAGAAGAGCTGGCCCTGCATCTTGGGTCTCACAGTCATAGGCGCTCGTCAACTCCTCTTAGCCCCGAATTAATGTCTAGTGACAGCAAGCATGGTGTATTGAACCGAATATGGGACAAGAACACCGCAGCGGGCAATGAGTCCAGCAAATCCCGGGCCTCTTCTACAGCATCTATTTCTTCTTTATTGTCTACATCGTCAGCGACATCACCATCGGTAGTCGCGTCGCCGGGTGCGGCGCTTTCTACCAACAGCAGCAAAAGCGGTCTTGTCCAGCTAACCCCGCCACCGTCAGCGGCAGGGGACTATGCTATGCGCTACATGCCGACCACCCCGCGGGACCAGATTCTCAATTATGAAGACTCTGATGGGTACTTTGACTACTCTCCGCCTATTAGCACCAAATCCAAGTCTCCAGAATTGGCACAGGGCCATCTCAAACCAGAGTACGCGCTGCATCCCCGCCGATCAGAGTTTGTGTCCTTGGGGTCCCCTACTTCCAATAGTTCGTTTGCGACCATTGCCGAAGCGGACGAGGAGGCCCTTTCTACTGCCGGTACTTCCTCTAACGGCACCGGAACCTCTGTCGCGGTCTCCTCCTCATCGCGCACCACCGTTACTGCCGGATCTGCCGAGTAGTTGAAACTCAGAGCCAGTATACTGTAGCACTACACATGATCTGTACCCTGGAATTTTTCACATGCACCTCTCCATATTTGCTGGGGTCTGGTGCGTCAACTACGACATTGAATTCTACACTGAACTGTATGTACCGTAATGCTAGCTCTTGCCAAGACGCCGTGCCATCTGGACGACTAGAATTTTTCAAACCGTCCCCAAAACTCCTTAGGAATCATTCAAACAGCGGGGGAGACATTGATAATCATTCTAACGGTATGTCTAGACTTGGGTCTATCCATACCTTGCCGAGTATTGGTCCATTACTGTAGGGCGGCGATCGTTTACAGCTACAGACTGTGATGCACTGCGTGCGCAGGCGTAAGGTATCTTGATGGGCTGTAACTCCCAACAGCAATGCGGTTACTCCAAGGCGGCAGCTAAGACATTTCAAAGCAAAGCTTATCCTGATTCAGCACTCATCCCAGCGATACTGTGGGAGAGGAAGATAAGGGTGGGAGCCATGTAGATGGGGGCTTATCGGAGCAGGAGAGGGGACCTGTTTACAACTAGATAGGCATAGCCAGGGAAGGGGGATGTCGAGGCTAGTCGACTGGAGAAAAGCGGAAGGAAAACTTTTTTTCAATTGATGCGCGTCCGTAGAACGGCATCGGTATACACGGCGTTGAGAGCCTCTCAAGGGCTGTTTCAGTGGAACGTGCCTAACATGTCACCCTCGGAGCGGAGCCTGTACCCGGGATTAGCTTCAATAGTCGATATTATTACTTGGCAGAAAACGTAATATGTAACGGTAGCGCCCATATGGGCTCTTTTCGATATATAAGTGGCTCGACCTCCCTCTATCCCACCTTTATTTGCCATACAATCACTGGACGACTGAGATACCCCTGTCTAAACTCCCCGAACCAGTACCAACTAGTAGAAATACCCCTGGCATACCTTTTTGATTGCACATTGCTCGTGAAACTTTATTGATTCCCGAGGCTTTGCACGGTACTATACAGGTGAGTAGAATGGCCCAATCAATGCACTGGACCTAATGTCGTGATGTCCGTTGAAAGGACTGCAGTTTCCCTGGATTTACATGCACTGTCTGTCTCACCGATACATACACTGTCTGAGCTACATACTCTAATACGACCACTGGGATTTCCACCATATACCCCTCTCATTTCTTAAAAACGCCGCATGGATTTATATGCCCCCCGCAGAAAGAAATTAAAGTGTTTCCTCTCCGTTGGCTTGGCCTGGGGAAAAGAAACTGTGGAAACAATTTGGATATAAATGGTTTGGGTTTTCCACTCGGCTATAGCATATTCCAGGTCTCATTAAACGAGTTTGGCAAATAGGCTTTTAACCATTTAAGAGTCTGTAGCACAAAACGTGTAGGGTATAAGGCAAGCAGCAGCACGTGGGACTTTTTTTATCAACGGAAACGGCGCATTAATTCTATATACAAGTTGCTAACCGGCTGTAGGACTTGTACTATTGTCTGCAGAGTGTATAAATACAGGCAGATATATCCAAATTGCTAGTATAATCTCGCTATCGAAAAGATAAAATGACCTTTATCTCGAGGTGGAAACAAACCATCCGCGATGAGACCTACTTCCCGAGCAAGAAGCGGGCCGAAGCCGCGGCCTCAGTCGTAGCTGAGGAGTCTCCCGCTTCCCAGGATGAAAAGGCTGTCATTCACTCCGAGGAGGAACAGCAGACTACTGGGTCGACTGGCTTGGGCAAGTACTGGACCATTATCACCGCTGGTGCCGGTCTCTTCTCCGACGGTTATGTCAATAACTCCATTGGCGCGGTCAACACGTGTCTCGGTATTCTCTATCCAGACGAGTACGCCAACTCGCTTGCCATCTCCAATGTCGCCTCGATTGCATTTGTCGGTACTGTTGTAGGTCAGCTCGTGTTTGGTTATGTCGCCGACTACCACTCGCGAAAGATTGGTATGATCGTCTCCACGGTTATCCTCATTGTGTTCACCATCCTCTGTTCTGGTTCTTGGGGCGCCGGTGGCTCCATCTACGGCATGCTTGCCGCTCTCACTGCTTATCGATTCTTTATTGGTATCGGTATCGGCGGTGAGTACCCCGCGGGTTCGGTTGCGTGTGCTGAGGCTACCAACGTGCTGAGCAAGGGTCACCGAAACCGATGGTTTGTGTTCTTCACCAACTTTATGATCGATTCTGGGTTTGTTGTCGCCGCGTTTGTGCCGCTGGTTTTGCTGTGGATTTGCGGATCTGACCATCTTACCCCAGTCTGGCGAGTCACCCTCGGTCTCGGCGCTATCCCACCCCTGTCCCTGTTCTGGCTGCGACTCAAGTTCAAGGAGAATGATCAGTTTAGAAAGAATAACCTTAAGCGTGCTCGACTGCCGTACTGGCTTATTCTCAAGTTTTACGCCCCTCGACTTATTGTTGTCTCCACCATCTGGTTCATTTATGACTTCTCCGCCTACTCGTTTGGTATCTATTCGTCTACCATTATCAAAGCGGTCATCCCGGATGGCGACCTGTACAAAACTTTTGGCTGGAACGTTGTCATGAACTTGTTTTATATCCCTGGATCGTTCTTGGGCGCGTTTGCCGCTGATTACCTTGGTCCTCGACTCTGTGTCTTCATTGGAATCGGCCTTCAGGGTATTATTGGCTTTATCATGGCTGGCTGCTACGAGTCGCTTAAGCAACATGTTGCTGGGTTTGTGGTTGTTTATGGCATTTTCATGTCTCTTGGTGAGTTTGGTGCCGGCGACCAGATTGGTCTCATTGCGTCCAAGACGTCTGCTTCTGCTATCCGTGGACAGTACTACGGCGTTGCTGCGGCAATCGGTAAGATTGGTGCATTTGTGGGTACCTACATCTTCCCCATCATCATTCGAAATGCTGGTGGATCCGATACCACTGCAGGCAACCAAGCGCCATTCTGGGTTTCATCCTCCCTCTGTATTTTCTCTGCTCTTATTGCCCTCTTCTTGCTCCCTCCTCTTACCCAGGACGCGGTCTCTAGTGAGGACATTCGATTTAAGGAGTACCTTTCCGGACACGGCTTTGACCTTTCGCTCTTTGGTGATGCCGATGTCATTGACGGGTCGTCTGGCGTTGAGGAAATTGCCGTTGATAACGGGTCCTCCAAGAACCGTCACCTCGACTCTGAATGAATGAACGAATATAAATGTGTTTACCAATGTTGATAATGTACTAACGAATAATAGCCAGTATGTAACACTATAATAAATAGTCGATATCATAAAATATGAAGGATTGTAGCCACTTGACAAGCAAAGTCGTCAAGAGGCACGTCTTATATATTAAACAGGAATTAGTTGTTGGTGCCAGGATTGATCTCCTCGATTCTTGGCCAAACGTACTCGCAGTGTTCATGTGGTGGAACCCCGTTTTGAGCAGACTCCTGGAACAGGGCAATGATGAATCGTGAGTAAGCGTCCTCGGTCTTGTAGTTGCACGCATACCAATTGACAGAGCCATCCTTTCGAAGGTATCCCCTGTCGTCAAACTCAAATCCAACCTCACTGCTCTCTTTCGTGAAGTAAAGAACTGGGATGTCATCAACCACCTGATTATTAATGCTCGCATAAAGCACCTCGCCAGTTTGGAGAGTCGCCTGAAGCTGGCCGTCGACTATCGAATATTCAGTTCGCTTAGCTCGACTCGAATACGCAATGTAGTTACCAGAGGCTGTGTCAATCAATGGCTCCACGGAAGACTGGTCTCGGAGGTCACTGTTGGTATATAGTCGCAGATTACCAACAGATGGGTTTTCAGCAGATACAACCGTAGCAAGGCCAGCGGCAACAGCAGTAATTGCACAGACAGAGAACTTCATGATGTGTTTTGGTGTTTAAATGGAAGGAATGCAATGAATTGAATATCATGAATCCAAGGATAGCGTCAGCTTTTTATACACCAACAGACACAAATGGCTAGATAATTGATAGGCTGGTTCAACGCCAGAAAAAAGCACCACTCCCTGTTCTGGAAATTGATAGTCTGAATCGCCATAGGAGATCCATTTACCTAGGGTTAAACCGAGACGCGAGGGGGGTGGCAGCACGATCTATTCAAACAGGCGGGACGATCGAACCAGGCTATAAACCGGTACCATGGAATGCATACCTAACAGCTCTACAGATTTACCGCCGATATGTTTATGTCTGGGTTACTATCACTGTTTAGGACCGTATACGCGATTTATTGCCTAGACCTCCATGCACCGGATCGCCCAGCCATAGGGACACCCTGGTAAACTCACCAGCCCTTCACCTTTAAGACCAATAATGTAGTAACCAGTGGTACAGCAGTGGCCAATAATACTCCAAGGTGTCAAGTGGTACATATGCATACCTGACATGCGGCGCAGATGTGTTATGCACATTGATCCATGTAGGGGGGGAAGGAAGGAGACCCTTGCTCGACAACATTAGAAACCTCCTTGATACAGGCAGGTATTATTTTTCGCCTAATTTCTACTACAGATGCAGCACTCACTTGTTTAGGTCAGATTATTTTGCAGTTACTCGATAACGATTTACAATGTTGTAGCATTTGTCAATAAATTACTGTAGTTTCTACAAAAAGTGATTACCACTCCAAAAGACTGCCGTCAGAGCCGTAGAAGGTTGGGTTTCGCCAAGCGCCCTCGTCCTTAGAGACGCGTCGCACAAGCTCCTCATCGATCTCCACACCGAGGCCAGGACCAGTCAGGGCCTCAACGGCACCGTTAACAACATTGAAAACGCTCGGATCCTTGCAGTAGGTCAATAGATCGTATGCACCACCCTTAGCCAGCTTGTTGTAGTGCATTCCAATGCTCATCTCCTGGATCACAAAGTTCTGGGATGACAAGCCAACATGCATAGATGCAGCCAACGCAATTGGGCCCAACGGGCAGTGTGGAGCCAATGCAACATCATATGCCTCCGCCATCTCGGCAATTCGCTTGGTCTCGGAAATACCGCCAGCATGCGCGATATCTGGCTGGATAATATCAAGGCAGCCTGCTTCAAAGTATGGCTTGCAGTCCCATCGGGTATACAATCGCTCACCGGCCGCAATTGGGCAGGTGGTAAGACCATATAGGTGCTTGAATCCGTCCACGTTCTCCGGAAGAAGTGGCTCCTCAATGAAAAGCGGGCTGTGTGGCTCCAACTTCTTCGCTAGCTGCTTGGCCATACCCTTGTGTACTCGGCCGTGGAAGTCCAGACCAGCATCGATACCGGCCTCCTTGACCAATCTCAGCCGCTCAACAGTATCGTCAAGCTTAGAAGGAGAATCGATCCACCCAATTGCCTCGGTAGCGTTCATCTTGACCGCAGTGAAACCCTGCTTCTTTCGCTCAAGTGCAGCCTCCTGGACATTGGACGGCTTGTCACCGCCGATCCAACCATACACATTGATTCGGTCTCGAACTCGTCCACCAAGAAGATCGTAAACTGGTACACCAAGTCGCTTGCCCTTGATATCCCACAGGGCAATATCAAGACCGGACATGGCAGACATGAGGGTTGGGCCGCCCCGGTAGAATCGGTGACGATAAGAAAGCTGCCAGATCTCCTCGATTCGGTTAGAATCATAGCCGATGAATCGTTCTCTGAGGTCTTCGAATGCACCCTCGACGGACTATTATTATTGTTAGTTTTCAATTCTTGTACCTGTTGGAATCTAAGTTCTAACATACCTCAACGTGGCCTTCCAAGGTGGCCTCACCCCAACCGACAATGCCATCCTCGGTCTCAACTCGGACCATCAGCCATCTTGGTGGAACTCTAAAAGTCTCAATCTTAGTAATCTTGGACATGGTTTGTGTTTTTTTTGTTAATATTCTATTCAAAAACTGTTGTTCTACCTCGTCTATCGCGACCGTATTTAAGTCCTTCGCAGATGCAGGATCATGTTCCTGCCGTGGGGGAAAAACTGGGGGGTACCGAAAAATGGTGGGGGTAGTTACCCCCGACGGTCCAAAGAGACCCCGAAGATACACTCCAACAAGTCTATTTACCAATGAAGAGTAGATTGAAATAGATAGCTTCTTATATCTACGTGTATATCCCTTTGACTATTGAAGTTTGTTCTTTTATTCAATTGAAATTGCCATTAAAATTGCTGTGCTTGTTGCTATATGAATTTCGTGGAGGGGCTAGGGTGGGGTACTTGACAAATCCCAAACACCAGAGGTGTACTGTATTTCCATAGCCGTTATAGTAAATATTTAGCGCGACATTTTTAGGTTATGCTCTATAGTGGTTCGGCTAAGGAGGACGCAGCGGACACGGCTATAGAGCCATCTATAGCCAACGGTTAACAAACCCAAGCAGTTTTATCTCTGCCGGACCGGATCCCCTCCGGCATCGGGTATCGATCACGGCGTTTCCTATACCGCTTGATTGTTAGATATTGGAGGCAATGTTAGGCTATCGACAGGAATATGGTGGCCTTCTGTTCGGCCGTGTACCCCACACGTTTAGTCATTATAAATGGTTAATTGGCGTATGCATCCCACAAGAAAGATTCTACCATATGTGTACCCTGTTGCTTAAAAATCGATCGGACCCCGGACCTAAGTCAATATTGTACCTCTCTCTAGAATATGGTCCTTGGAATAGTAAGAGGAATAGCACCGGATAAGTTGGACTTGACTCGGCCATCCATGCTAGCTCTCCACCGGTATTCCAATGGTGGTATTGCTCTTATACTCGAACCTTAGCAAAATAATTCATTTGATACTTTAGCGGCTGCATCCTATATATATCCTATGTAGCCTTTGAGGCCATTCTGGTCCACAATGGGGTTCGACTAGTAGTGGACCTTTAGAAACTCCGATTTTCCGGTGAAGGAGAAACTAGCATAACGATAAACCTGTTCTGCACGACAATTATCTCCACAACTAGCACACTATCAGACGATCCATGGCGGAACATGTAAGGCTGTACAGTAGCGGGCATTGCTTCCCCCACGTACATTTCCCACGACCACTCAGCATATAAAAATATGGGTATCTCATTCTCGACACACACACCTTAGGTAAGCCCGAAAGTATGATAAATCTGAGGCTCATTTCACTCACGCTAATTGCGGGATTGGGTGGTATCCTTTTTGGTTATGACACGGGTTTCATTGGCGGTGCCGTCACTCTGCCGTCGTTCCAAGAGGACTTTGGTATTACTAAAGACAATGCAGCGGTCCTCTCGGGTAATGTAGTCGCTGCGCTACAAGCAGGGTGCTTTTTTGGTGTTATTGCCATGGCGTTTATCACCGATAGACTTGGGAGAAGACTCGCTCTTATTGCTTGTGGTATTGTATTCAACGCTGGTGCTGTGCTTCAGACTATCGCCAAAGGTAACCTTCACCTCTTCTACCTGGGACGGGTTGTCAGCGGGTTGGCAGTGGGCTCAGCCAGTATGCTCACACCATTAATGATAGGCGAGGCCTCGCCAAAAGATGTTCGAGGAAAGCTATTGACCGTGTACGGATGCATGCTCTTCTTCGGCATTGCAATCAGCTACTGGGTAGACTATGCCTGCCAGCAACTCCTTGTGGGCACTAACCAGTGGCGGGTTCCAGTTGCGCTACAAATTATTCCTGGGTCAGTTCTAAGTCTTGGTGTTATTCCATTGAGGGAGAGCCCTCGATGGTTGGTCAAGAAAGGCAAGGACGCCGAAGGATTCGCAGCATTGAAGTATTTGCGAAAAGGTAGCTACACTGAGCAGGAAATATACGAAGAATTTTCAGAAATTTGTGCAGCTGCAGAGATTGAGTCGAAACAGACGGAAGGGGTAAGCTGGAGAGAAGTCTTCCGTCGGGGGAATCGATATCGATTCGTCATTGCCATTTCGATCATGATCTGTCAGCAAATGACCGGTACAAACGCATTTACTTATTATGCCCCAATCTTCTTTAAGGCAGTTGGCCTGTCCGATGAGTCAGCTGGATTGTTTGCGACGGGGGTTTATGGCATCGTAAAGACAGTCTCGTCCATCATTTGGATGTTATGGTTCATTGAAAGGGTCGGACGACGAGGCTCACTCCTCATCGGTGGCGCTATCATGGGCATGTCGTTGTTGATTTGCAGCCTCATCTTTTCTCAGACTGACGTTACAATGGGGCCATCATACAACACATATGCAATGATTGCAATTATCTATGTCTTCTGTGTTGCCTATTCAGCGTCTTGGGGTCCAGTTCCTTGGACATATGCATCCGAAATTTTCCCTACCCGACTGCGTGAGTATGGGATAACTGCGGCGTCTGCGACTCAATGGGCCTTTAACTTTGTGATCTCCAAGATGATTCCAATCGGAGTTGAAAGTTTGGGGTGGAAGCTTTTTTTCATGTTTTCCATTTTCAATTTCGCCATCCTTGTCTATACTTGGTTCTTTATTAAGGAAACCAAGGGCATTAGCATGGAAGAAATGGAAAACCTGTTCGGTTCTGCTGCTGCAATTGATGTCGAAGATGTGCACAGTCGAGCTAACAAGTTTGTCGCTAGAGCTGCGGCTAATAGGTCCAGCATTGATGAGACCACTCCTCTTTGCTAAACTACAATACCCACTAATATAGTACCATTATAGACTCACCATATCTATAGACTATGAACATTCAGCGGCACGCTTTGCAACGGCCTCACTCACTGTTCTTCATGTTCTATAGATTCCTAAGTATGAATAAGGAATCTCAATCGCTGATACAGTATTACTCTATCGGGTCCGATTCTTGCAGTGCTTTGAGCTGGAGGGACCAAGTACTGTACAATAATATTACAGTAGGACCGATGAATATGTCTTACAAATGTCTCCTATCGTAACAGTCGATCAAGGGATGTGAGACATTTGTGCGCGCAGATTCTGACCCTCCATAACCAAGCTTCGGAAGCAGACTGTCTCCACGCGACGGAGTGCTACCTCCGGCACTGTTTCAATCACCGTTAACTGTCCGCTACTCCAATACCAGAATCCAGTTATCAAGATGGCAGACTTGCTGAAAAAGTTTGTATACACAGAGACGCTGAGCTCCAAGAGCATGCTCAAGTCGGCCATTTTGCTGGGCACGATCGACGGGGAGGCCGCAGTGGTCACCCTGGAGAAACTGCCCTTCAATGTCACCGACAACGACTTTCTGAATACCTTGGACCTGGTCGAGGTGAAAAACCTTGACGTCAACGATGTTTACTCATGGAATGTCGCGACCATACAACAGGATGTTGACTCTCGTCCCGCAGCCAAGGTCAACCTGATCTATCCTGCGACTGAGGCTCACATTAACAAGTACCGAGAGCAGGAGCGGAGGATCATTGTCGAGACCCCGGAAAAGTACCAGCAGTACGTGGTGCCATATATTGAGACGATGAAGGGGGATCGCATCAAATGGGTGTACAATATTCTTTTTGATGGCGTCGAGGCGGACCGGGTCATTTTGCGAGATGATGATCCTGAGCAGGGATTTGTCTTACTACCTGACATGTAAGTGATTAAGACTGACAAGAGGTTGGAGACTAATTGGGGTTAGGAAATGGGATAGAAAGACATTGGCCTCACTGTATCTGGTCGCAATTGCACTTAGAAAGGATATCTCTTCGATTAGAGATCTGACCAAGGAGCATATTCCTTACCTACAGCATTTGAAGTCTGCGATTGCTGCGGTGGTAAAGGAAAAATACGGTCTGGCGGCCAACCAGCTCAAGATGTACTTCCATTACCAGCCATCGTACTATCATCTCCATCTCCACGTGGCCAACGTCACTCACGAACAGCTTGATTTCGGCAAGTCTATTCTCATCGATAACGTCATTGACCAGTTGACCTACCTAGGGGATATGAAAAAGGCTACCATCTCCTATGTTCTCGGGACCGGTCACAAGCTCTATCTTAACGGCCTCACTGAATAACCAATAATACGCCATATAACAGTACATTGAGGATTTGTAGACGGGTTGCGATCACTGGCCATTAATGCGGCAGAGGCAAGCATGTACCTGGTACATTGCTTTTACCGGCACACCTACAGTACACCTAATTTTGGTCCCAGTTAAGCTGTAAATCAACTTTCATACAGAATACAGTGTACTTGCTACGTCTTAAACTTGACTGGGTTTTTAAAGCAGGATGCGTGAGCCTGGTTTGAGTCGACATTCAACGTTCTATCACACTTTCCGGTATGTTTAGGATACAACTGGCGAATTGGCGATAGCGGAATATTCAAGGCTATTTCTAGTACACATAAAATCAATAGAGTACGTATGCATAAGCAATTCTGGACGCATCAAAATTAGTTGCTTATAATGAGGATCCCTAGTTCTTGAGTAAACCGTTTCCACATCTGAAGGCATGCGCGGGTCGATTACAGTGAGGCTGCTGGGACGAATACGGTAGTGGTTGGTGCGGCGCAGATAGGCAACTCGTATCCAGGCTTACTCCGAACCTTCGCACGGCAAAGGATCAGCTGGTGTAGGAGCAATTCCGAACAAAGTACCCAACAATTTTTCAGTACAGCCAGCGACCTGAAAAGGCATAGGTTTTAGTTGACGATGGCAGAACGGCCTCTTGGAACGTTGGAAAAGGCGTTTGCTATTTCGAGCGAGCACCGTATTACTACAGTGGTAGCGGTATCGGCAGAGTATTCTTGCTCGCTAACGAAACAGAACCTGTATCCAGCGTTGATCCGTTTAATATCAGAAGAACCGTCTCTCTGCTGCAATATTTTTTCAAATCACAAGAAAAATAAATACAAGTTAGTCAAGAACGCTGAAATTGACCTCAACGACGTTGTTACATTTCATCCCGGTATTCCATTCGATGAAGACTATATCAACAATGAGCTGTTCCCACACGGGAGAGACCCTTTACCGTATAACGAGGAACGTCTTCCCCTGTGGAGAATCGATGTACTCGATAACAAGGAATTGGTATGGTCATTTGATCACGTCATATTTGATGGCACGTCTGGTATTATCTTCCATCGCAAACTGCTCCATTTACTGCGGGAGATCCACAAGACGAAGGGTCCATCTAATGTTTCTTCCTCGGATGAAGTAGAGGTCAGCTCCATTGCACGGAGTGGCCCGTTGGCTCTGCCGCTGGGAATTGAACATTTGGCTAAAGTCAGATTACCCCTTAAGGTCTTCTTCAAGATGGTTTTCCAAGAGCTGATCCGCAGTCTCAAGGGCAGGAATTCCCCAGCAAAATACAAGGATCACATTATCTACGGAGAACTTCCTTCATTGTGCCCTATGCAAGCCAAGGTAGCACTGTTACAGCTCTCGGCTGGTCAGATTCGCGCCCTCAGAGAAAAAGCACGCGAATATGGAGTCAAGCTTACTGCCATGTTCTACTCAGCGTTGACCCAAGCAGTTATGCTTCAAATACCGGCAGAAAAGCTTGGCGCTAGCCCCGGCCTAGCCATTCTTACCGACATTCCTGTCGACGCACGGCCACTGACTCGCCGCCCTAATAAGACGAAGAACGAAATGGGTAATCTTGTGTTCCTCCACGGATACCGTCAAACATTGCCCAAACATGTGGATAATAAAACTGAGTTCCAAGCTCAGTGGGCAAAAGACTTTCAGCAATCGCTCAATAGCATCAAGCCCAAAAACCCTGATGAGCCATCCCCGGCGTCGTACCCAATTGCAGCTCTCGGACTGACCGATATCAAAAAGGCCGTTACAAAGCAAATGACAAAACGCAGAGAGTGCATGTCGGAGATATCTAACCTCGGCCTTGCGTCGTTTGACAGTGCTGATGACCAGTCTGGTGCCGCAAATAACCACTCTAGCGGGTCATCTGGTCCAGCAGTTGAATCAAATGTCCCAGAGATCACTAATACCACATTTGTCCAGGGGTACAGCTTTAGTACCGCGGTAACTATGTCTATCGTTGGCCTCGCTAGTAGCGGCAATGTCAACGTCTCAATTACAGTCTCGGGCGACGATGATAGCTCGTCAATTGCCAAGAGTATCCGCGACACATTTTCTGGTATACTTGAATCGGCCGCTTTGTGCTAGGTCGCCTTCATTATCAAGAGACCAAAAATAAAATCACGCTATTCTTCATATGACTTGCATAGTGGTTGAAAAAAATGGTGCAAACTAACTTTGCTGAGCAGTGTCATTTGAAGTATTACATTTATCATTCCTATTTAATTATTACTTTGTAGTTATAGTACCATTGTATGGAATATTAATACACTTTACTAAGTAGAATCAGAAGAAGATTATCAGAGATTTGGTTTATAATAGGAAACCAAAAACAACTGGGATTATTGCCATCATTGAAGAGCCAACGGCCAAACCAGAGGCACCATTGACCTGGTTGATTGGTGATTCGGTAGGAGGTAGAACAGATGGTGTACATTCCCCATCGGTGCAGGTAGCTGATGGAACCATGGTGGAAGTGGCAGACTCGGTCGCAACAGTGGTAGATTCAAATCCTTCGGTCTCGGTCGGCGCACCACCAGAAGTACCTCCTTCAGTTACAGATGGAACAGCAGAGGCCTCAGAATGCGTTGGAGCAACTGAAACGACGCTACCTTCAGACTCGACAGGCTTAGGAACAGCTGTACAAGTTGACTCGGGGCAAGTTACGACCGTAAGAGTCATAGTCGTATCGGTGACGGTATGAGTATTGGTAGAGCCCGGCTGTGTTACCTCACAGGTAGTAATGGTTTGTGGAACTGTAACAGTTTTGGTAGCGGTAGATTCACCAGAAGTGATACAGGTGGTGTAGACCGTCTGAGGGACAACAGCGGTGGTAGTAACCACAGTGGGGACAACCTCAGTAACAGTCTGGACGCCAGAACAAACCGTTGTCAAAGTAACCACGGTATAGGTAGGCACGGCGGATGGCGCACTTAAAACCAGTGTCTCGATAGAAGTGGCGAATGTAGATAGGGAAGGCGCCTCTGGAGTGCTGCTGGCAACATTATTGGAGCTCACTGCAGACGAGGTCTCATGTCCAGAGGTAGTCAATGTAGGAGTAGACAATGGAGCGACACTTGAGCCAGAAAGCGGAACCGAAGTACTGTTAACTGGGGCAGGTGGAGCAGAAGAGCTGGTAGGAGCTCTTGATCCAGAAGACATAAGCGAAGTTACCACTGGAGCACTGCTTGATCCATAAGGAACAGAGGTGAGACTGGCAGTAGATTCAGATGGCAAGGTTGAAGAACCGGTCACTGGGATGCTGTTGCTGGTTGCAGCTGATGAGCTAACCTGTGGGGTGCTGTGG
This sequence comes from Blastobotrys malaysiensis, assembly GCA_030558815.1. NCBI lineage: Eukaryota > Fungi > Ascomycota > Dipodascomycetes > Dipodascales > Trichomonascaceae > Blastobotrys > Blastobotrys malaysiensis. The sequence goes on from JAKTQL010002357.1 coordinate 30,946, forward strand.
GTGCTTGATGCCACATTTGATGACCTAGATACAACAGATGTGGGTGTTCCAGAGGTGTAGGTAGATCCAGTAAGAATGGATGATGACATACTTGTTCCACTGCTAATCTCCAGGGATCCACTAGTTCGAGTGAGGGTGCTCACCAAGGTGCTGATAGTCTCCGTACCACCGCTGGTAGTTTCTGGGACACTGCTGGTTTCGACAAAAGTAGAAGACGAGGACGTTGTCTCTGGGACACCACTGGTCACTGTAACGCTGCTGGATTCGACCGAAGAGCTGGGTTCTGGGGCACTGGAGGTCTCAGCAGAAGATGTCACTGGAGTACTGCTAGGCCCAGGAGTCGTCTCTGGAACGCTGCTGGATTCAGAAGTCGACACTGGAACACTGCTGGTTTCGACCGAAGAGCTGGTTTCTGGGACACTGGAAGTCTCAGCAGAAGATGTCACTGGAGTACTGCTAGGCCCAGGAGTCGTCTCTGGAACGCTGCTGGATTCGATCGAAGAGCTGGTTTCGGGGGCACTGGAAGTCTCAACAGAAGATGTCACTGGAGTACTGCTAGGCCCAGGAGTCGTCTCTGGAACGCTGCTGGATTCAGAAGTCGACACTGGAACACTGCTGGTTTCGACCGAAGAGCTGGTTTCTGGGACACTGGAAGTCTCAGCAGAAGATGTCACTGGAGTACTGCTAGGCCCAGGAGTCGTCTCTGGAACGCTGCTGGATTCAGAAGTCGTCTCTGGAGTACTACTAGTGGACTCTGGAGGTTCAGAGGTAGTAGTAGGAGGGATAATAGAACTAGAAGTAGTAGGTCCACAGGGTAGGAAACAGTAACGTGGGCTGCTGCTATCACCATTACACCCAGTGTCGTAATCTTCGGAAGTATAGCCACCACTGGTGTAATCATACTGGATCATAGCATCTGGCAAACAGAATTCGGCACAGTCTCCGTCTTCGGGGCCCTTGAACGGCATATCGAAGGTGAAGTCAAACCAATCTGCTGATTCGTCATAATCACCTGGGATATTATGAGAGTAGAACATA
>JAKTQL010002358.1:6196-21378 GCA_030558815.1 Blastobotrys malaysiensis
GACTCAACGCAGGTCGCCCGTTATACATCATCATGCCGGCGGAGTCTGACGTAGATTACAATTGACCAAATCTCGCAGTACGGCAGGGGGTGATGTACGCATGTTAGAAACAGAATCGACTGGGGCTCTTCCCCCAGTATTGGTAATGCATAGCCAAGGGTCTGCGGGCATACGAGGCAACTGACGGATTATTAAGGCGAAGCATTTAATACACGGTAGGAGGCATACTACCAATAGGCAAGGCAGTGACAGTTTTTACGGCGGAGCAAAAGCAGGGGGTCGATACGAGATTTTGGATAGGGGGTACAGGAGCTGTTTCAGGATGAAATGAAAAAAATCAGGGACCCGAGGGTGGTGCCTGTAAATCGGCGCGTGGATATATTAAAACTAGGCAATTGGGCTGGACAGGCGCGTCTCGAGGCACAGGCTACGGCGCGGATCTTTCACCTCATGTACGGCCCCGTGGAATTGGATGTACAAGGTACATTACAGAAAACGACTCTACATTGACGTAATGCCATCTTGTACCCCACACGCTGCGCCAACCGGGATTCGGAATGTGACAGGTCGTACCTGGGCCATGTTGGTATTCGGAGCGGCCAGTTGTTACAAAACGTGTTACAAAACGTGTTGCAAGAGTATGTGTAACAAGCGTTTACAAGGTAGTCCATTCCATGATGCACCCGGCACAGCTCAGGCGAAGATACATGTGGATTCTCAGGGGCTGGAAAGGAATTGCATGAGCCGTTTCGAGTTCCTGCATCAGTATGGAGAAGACGCGTAAAGGGCAATGCAGAAAATTCTTCAACGATACAAACCACCGCGCATGCGGGAATCTCTCATCTCGCTTCCCCCTTAGATTCATCAATTACCCCTTACACGACATGTACGGTGATTTGAGGGGTGCAATGATTGCATCACACTGCGTGTGGAATGTGCCCAGCATGTTCTCCAGATTTTAATGTGCCGCCTTGTGTATTTCTCAACTATGGGGGTCCTCGGCTCGTCCGATGTATAGCCCAAAAGAGGGTGGTTGCACAAGGGTCGGCGAGGTAAGGGCGAGGCAAGGGTGGAGCCAGGCTTCGCCCACGTTGACGGATCGATTGGACCAGGGGGGGACATGGCATAACAAGCGTCATCCTACATACGACTAATGTATACGGGGAGGCGGGCCTGGGGCAGCCCCTGCCTGCAAAAGTTTTCATCTACAGGCACACCCAGTAACATCCGAATTCCCGATGCATACGCTCCTCATTGGTTCCGTGGCATCCCCTTTTCCCACGCGCAAGGGAATGAAATCACTTCCCAATGCTCTAGACTACATAGTGTGCCATGGCGTACATGGGGCGCCTGACGCTCTACCGACCGACTGGTAAAGATCCAAAGCAACCTTTGGTGTACCGCATCTCTGGGGTGGAGTCATCGATACGCGGAGAAAGAAGGGGGACTCCAGATGGTGTGCGTTTCATGTTCTTGCGGGATGATAATCCTTGCTGGAAGTTGTACATGCCAATTACCAGCATTACCGCAGCCACTGTGGCATTTCGACCATTTACTCTACATTGGACACTGGCTATTTTATTTTTTTAATCGGTTGAATGAAATATTATCTATCTTGCAGCACTCCAAATTACCTCTATGCGGCGTATACTCCGTACCGCGCCCCGTCCGCAGCGTACATCCGAGTCTGCGGGTTTTAAATTTCTTCTTTCTTCTGGGCCCTCTACACCACGCGTGGAGAAGTGCGAGATCAGGAAATACAACGCCCATTAAAACTCTGGCATATTGCACCTAGCTTTTGTATTTTCTTTATTACACGACCGTCAAGCCCGAGCAAACCCTGGGAAACGAAACTGTCCGGCATATCAAGGGGCGACATTTGTGAACAGAGAGTTTAGTGGTATGTATTTCTTTTTGGCCCGTTGAGTTTGTGTCCAATTGCTGATATATCATAGTTGGCTCTACCACCACCGCTTACCCCTTTCCCCATCTACACCATCGATTCCATTAGAAAGAAATTAACCACCGACTCTTGCTGCGATTACCCCAAACGGGCCCTTGCGTCGTGGAGTAATTTTTTTTATTTTTTTATTTTATTTTTTCTTTGCGGCCCATCCTTTTTTCACCAGATCTCCTGCAGAGGAAAAGGAGATTCCATTATATTAAAATCGGTTTCTATCTCTCGTTTTTATTTTATTTTTGCTCCCCGCCTTCGACAATAGCCTTTTGATATCCTGACCATGTCGACCCGTCAGTTTTACTAATCATATCTACCCTGGCCGGTATACGAAGACAAGCAAAGCATACGATATTATTATACGACCTCCACAATCGACCTCCACACAATCGACCTGTCCCCCAGCTGTTCGCTGTTATTATTATATATACCCCACGTATTTCCACAGTCTCTTGTCTGTTAAAGTTGAACCGGTGATTTGAGTTGGACGCGCCAAAATTGAACATGAACCTCACGGTGATCACCAACTTTGACCCCCCAAAGCATCACCCTCCGCAGCGAGTACCCTCTTTAGATGACCTGCTAAGCGACGACGGAACTGTGTCTTCGCCCGATGGTGACGATACCCTTTCGCCGTGCTCGACTGCTACCCCGTCCACTCCGCCCTTTCCGCCCATTGCGCCGACGACCCCAACCTCGGGGGGCGGTAACAACAAGTTCCTATCGCGTCTGGGAAAGAGCCTGCTCGACCGTGTCGGCAGCGCCGTGGAGCTCTCGAGCAAGGCGCAGAATATTACGCGCAAGTTCTCGGTCAGCGGAATCGCCGACCCTCCGTCTATGCATTTGAACTCGACCTACTTTACATCCGCCGCGGAGTTCATCGCCTCATCGCTTCCACATCAGCCGGCGCTGGGATCCCCCCCGACCGGGCCGGTCTCTCCGTCGAGCGTCAGCCTCGACTCGGCGCATGGGCCATTGACGCGCCAAAAAACGTCGAGCGTGGTCCACAAGTTTTCCACCGATAGCTTTGACACGTTTATCAATGACAATGTCGAGAACTCGCTGTTTTACGACGACGATTACATTTCCAAGCATGTCCCGCTCAAACTCCTCACGGATGGGTTCCCGCTCTGCAAGATTACCCACCGAAAGCGGCTGTACAAGGTGTTTGTCGTCACCCCGGCATCAGGCATTGTGCGTTGGGGGTCCAAGTCCTCTGCGCGCCTTTTGGTGGACCGCATTACCGAGATTCGCGTCGGGGAAGAGGCGGCCAACTACCGTGAAGAGCTCAAGTCGAAGGACCCGGCCTCGCGGTGGGCCTCGATCATTTACACCTCGGACAGCAATAAAACACGGGTCCTCCACGTGGCGGGGATCTCCCAGGGCGAATTTGACGTGTTCATCAACATGCTTCAGCACCTGGTAAAGCACCGCTACGCGCTCATGGCCGGCCTGGCCGTCCCCGGGGACCAGTTTGCCCGCATGCATTGGCGCCGAATGGGTAAGAGCCACATTGACTTTGCCGAAGTCGAGAGCCTGGCCCGCCGACTGCACATTAACTGCTCCAAGAGCTTTTTGGTGCGCAAATTCCAAGAAGCGGACCGTGACGGCTCGGGGAAACTCGACTATGCCGAGTTTCACCGGTTCGTGCAGCTCATGAAGTCCCGGGTAGAGGTGAACCAGATCTTTGGGGTTGCCACCGGCTTTGGCCCCGAACAGGGCATGAGCTACGACCAGTTTGAGCGATTCGTGCTCGAGACACAGCGTCAGGAGATGTGCAGTGCCGACTTGCGAGCGACCTTTGCGCGGTTCTGCGACCCCGAAACGGCGCTCGTGTCGGCGGATCGGTTCGCGGATATGCTCATCTCGAGCTCGCTCTTCCCGCCGCTCAAACCATGCCAGGAAAACCTGGACCGCCCCATTACCGAGTACTTTGTGTCCTCTTCTCACAATACCTACTTGCTGGGCCGCCAGGTGGCCGGAGCTTCGTCGGTGGAGGCGTACATTCGCGCGCTGAAGAATGGGTGCCGTTGCATAGAGATTGACTGCTGGGACGGCGAGAACGGCCCCATTGTGTGCCACGGGCGTACTTTTACCTCGTCCATCGACTTTATCGACGCCATCAAGACTATACGCAAGTACGGCTTCATGTCCTCTCCGTACCCGCTCATTCTGTCCCTCGAGGTGCACTGCAACCCCGAAAACCAGCTCAAGATGGTGGAGATTCTCACGGGGCTCCTAGGCGAGCAGCTGATTACCGAGCCGGTCTTGCGCAATTATATCACGCTGCCATCTCCTCAGGAACTCAAGCACCGCATCCTCATTAAAGTCAAGAGCGAGACGCGAGGGTCCACCGCGGGGGGCAATAGTGCCTTTTCGGGCGCCAGTGACTCTGGTAGTTTTACTGGAAGCAGCGACACCATGTACAGTACGGCGACAGATGCGACTTTTAGCGATGAGGGGACTCTGAACGAAAAGTCGGGGCGGTTCTACTCGAAGCGTAACCGCAAGAAGAAGACACAGACCAAGATTATCAAGCCACTCAGCGAGCTTGGTGTTTATGTCAGCGGTGTCAAGTTCCGCAACTTTTCGCTCCCCGTGTCCAAGACGGCTAACCACTGCTTCTCGTTGTCGGAGCGCATTGTCAACTCGATGGTCAAGGACTCTGAGAAGGAGGCCCAACTCGAGAAACACAACCGGCGGTACCTGATGCGGGTCTATCCGTCGGGGTATCGAGTCACGTCGAAGAATTTCGACCCAATTCCGTACTGGCGCCGGGGTGTCCAGATGGTGGCACTCAACTGGCAGACCAACGATATAGGCATGCAGATCAACGAGGCGCTGTTTGATCCCCACACTGGCTACGTCCACAAGCCAGCCCACTTGCTCAACTCGTCGGCAGTCCACCAACCCGTATCGCGGCTCAGCAGGCTGTTCAAGCGAACAGACCCCGTGACTTACAAGGTGAGCCTTCGGGTCATCTCGGCCCAGCAGCTACCGCGTCCCAAGAGCCTCAAGGCTGAGGACAAGTTTGAGCCATATGTCATGGTAGAGATGTTTGGCAACAATGGCAAGAACGAGTCCAAGAAGGGCGACAGCTCGCTGTCCAAGCTTAAGCGGTCCGACCAGACTGTGACTGCTGCGACCAAGTGCAGGACGGACCCGGCTGACAATGGGTTCAACCCTGTGTGGAACTCCTTGTACAACTTTGACATTGACGAGGAGGACTACAACTTTACCTTCCTACGATTTACTCTTCACTGTGGTGATTCCATTTTTGCATCCTATACCGTTCGACTTCGAAACCTCCAAGAGGGTAAGTTTACCATTTTTTTTTTTTTTTTACCTGACGATACTAACATGACATTATAGGGTTCCGACACCTGCCACTTCACGATTTGCAGGGCGAAGAGTATATCTTTTCCACACTATTTATTAACCATTATACGACCTGTACCACTTCCAAATGATGATTTACGACCGAACCGCTGTTCTGGAAATACGCGTTCCTTATTGCTACCTGATATTGTATATATCTCTCCATTGAAAACACACGGAGACTTGCTCTTGTATAGTACACCTATTTGAATATATTTATTGACCACCAACAGTTGACGGCTACCTGAACTCAGGTCGCCTTTGAATATCAGTAGACATAAGCTATCAATGGGATCTTGTTACGGAAATATTGCAAGAGAAAAATAAGTATAATACATTAATATTAGTCCATATCCATGATCTGTGGCTCCTCGCCACGGTTTCGGCCGGCGACCAGCTCCCGTCTAATCTCTGGGCCCATGCCCTCGTGGAACTGAGCCTTGAGCGTGTCAAGCAGAGCGTCTCGCTGCTCGGGGGTGATATCATTCTTGTATCGCTGCACAAACGACAGGAAAGATCGATGCCACATGGTTGGCATCTGCTTCTCCTCGACTCGGAACCGCATAAAGTGGAACACACAAGAGTCCACCACCTGGTACGGCATGGCATACTTCTTGTCCAAAAGTACCTTGATGAAGTACGACACTGGCGCCGAGTACTCCATCTCGCACAGCTGTCTCAATGCAATCGCAGAGTGGAGCACTGGAATCGAAATCTTGGCCAGAACCGAGCCAAGAATCTGGGCCTCCCGCAGGGTGCACCCGTCGTTGCACAGCGGGAACAAAACACCCTTGAAGAACGCCGCAGGCTTATACAGCGCCTTCTTCAATGCACGATAAATATGGTAGTTGACCTTCTTGTTCTCCTGGATATCGTCCCGGAACCGCATCAGCAGCACATCGTGGAGGAACGTCTTGGACTTGTCACCGCTCATGCACGACACGAACAGTCTGGTGGCCTGATACACGACATATGGGGTCCACTGGTCAGGCTGGGTAACATAAATAAGATCAGGCCAGTTCTGGACGGTGGGGATCATCTTGAACGGCTTTGGCAGCTTACCGGCCCTCAGCCGGCTCAGCAGATCAGCAATGATGGTGTACGTCTCGATAACCTTTGGCGGCAGTCGCACACCCTCCGCAGGCTGCTGGTCCTCCCGGAATTGCACCGAAGGACCCCCCTGCTCCATCTCCTTCTGCCGGATCTTCTCCATGATCTTATCGGCCAGAGTGCCGTTACCGGTGCCCTCGCCGAGATGCATCTTGACGAAATCTTCCTCATCAGCACCCCCTTCAAACTCTTCCACCTCCAATTCCTCATACTCCTCGTACTCCCCTTCGTCCTCATCATCCTCGTCTACTTCATCGTACCAGTTTTCGTTATCATCGTCTTCGTCCTGGAGGTCTTCCAGAGACCCCACCTGGCCATTTCGGAACGCCGTGGCGTTAACACCGGCCTCCTGCTCCTCCTCAGCCTCAATCTCGTCCTGCTGCTGCTGGGCCATGGCCAGAATCTTTCGGCTCATCTTGGAGTTGACGTACTTTTCCCGCTCCTCGTCCTCCTGGGTTCGAGTCTTTCGGGCCGCCTTGCTCTTGGGCTGTGATCTCAGCACGCCTCCCCCGTTGGAGAGCTCCACATGAAGAGGATCATGCCGCTGCTTGTCTCTCGATCTATCTTTTGGCATTTTTGGTGGTATTAGGAACTAGGTCTTGCCAAGGTGAAATTTTCTGAAAAAAAAAAAATTAATCGTTGCACGTAGATCTGGGTACGTGTATATCTGGGCACATTATTACATCGCTATCAGGGGTAGGTAGAGACTGGTTCAGTTGGCAGTCTTTACCTCCTAGAAGCAGAGACTGGTGTTTCGTTCACGATTCACCAGAACAAGAAGTTGGCCGGAGGGTTGAGCTATTATAGTATAGGGTACAATGAAAGATTGTTGGTGACGAGGTATGCACCAATGGTAGTACGGTCTAACGACCGTTCGATTTACCAGTACAGTGGTAAGTCGTATATCTGTCTTACTCTGCGCTAGTACAGTTTAGTGTATTACAATATTCTCTCGACAAGTTATACGTGACTATTGGATTCACTTTTAGTACCATTTACCCATCTGGTGCCTAAAGAACAAGCCACTATTGAGGAGTATTTCCAGAAGAAACCCTTGATACATGGTATTTGCCTTTCCTAATTTTTAATCTGTCATCCAATGCCTAATATTAAGCCTAATATGAAGCCTAATACTAAGCTATCATTCAATGTATAGCTTAACAAGTCGTCAAGTATTTTGGAGCCATTCAGCAAAGTGACGAAACCTTCTCTTAATCGTATACTCTGGCCGTGACTAGCGATGATGAATTGTTCAGGTACATTGATAATAGCACACCTTTGCCTAGTCTCTTCCATTGATAGGTACAGATCAGCCCAATTGGCGACGAGAACGACGTCAGTCTAGCATAGTACGGCTGAAGAATACGTACTAATTGTATCAAAGGGCATATCGTGATAACTGCGTAAACAAGAGAATGAGGGTATATAATAGCATGACTACTTCCCGCCAGTCGGATCAGATCAAACATCCCCATGTACCCCATACCATCCATCGTATGAGGCAAACTGGCTTCAGCCTACTACCACAGTGCTCCATCGGTAGCATCTAGATCGACCTATATCTATCGTAGTTTTCCAAATGACTGTGCCTATTGCATCATCTGTCCGCCTCACTAGCGGCTACTGGGGACCAACAACAAGCAAGTCATACACTGCATATGTGTAGTCCCGCCACATTCAAATTCCCGTAACCCGCCTCCATACCGCATCATAATGCTCCATTTGGCCAATATGCGAGCGGTACCAGCGCCACACAATAGACGACACGAGACCAAAGTCGGCATGTCGTGGGGGTGGCGCACGCGTTGGGAGTTGCGCGCGCGCGCGAGAACCCGGTTGAGAAAAATGAAAAAATTCGGGTGTGGTTCGTTTGTCGGGTGTTTTGGGCGGACGGGGCCGCATCGTGCCATTTTTCATCTTGACATTGGGTTGATAAACTTTTATCAATTGGTGAATAATTTCTGCGTAGAGTCATTGACGTTGTTCTCCACTTGAAAACACCAATCTAAACATGCCACCAAAGCGAAGAGAAGCTTCTGAGGCCAATGGCCCCGTGAAGCGAGCGCGATTGGATAGATCAAGCGCACCAAGCACTGCGTCGTCGAAAGCTCGACGGACCCCTTCAGCGGCCCGAAGGGCTGTGCGGGGCACCTCAATTACCCGGTCTGGGCGAGAGCGACTCGTGGTTAACGAGATCCCGGAGCAGGCTGAGGAAAAGGTCAATGTGTACTGCTTTGGATCAGGCTCCATTTGCGAGCTCGGCCTCGGTCCGCGAGTGCTCAAGGTGATGCGACCGCGGCTCAACCCGCTGTTGCCAATTGATACAGTTGGAATCACCAAGGTGGCTGTGGGCGGTGCCCACGTGCTGGCTATCGACCACGAGGGCAAGCTGTGGTCGTGGGGCCAGAACGACTCGGGAGCGTTGGGGCGGGCTAGCAAGGTCAGCAATGAGGACATTGATGAGGATGACGACCTCAACCCCAAGGAGTCGAGCCCAGGACGTGTTGAGAATGTTCCAGCCAATGCTGTTTTTGTAGACATTGCGGCCACCGATAGTCTGTCGGCGGCGGTGACGGCGGACGGCCACCTCTATGCGTGGGGTACTTTCATTGACGACGGTGACAAGGCATTCCGACCCGGCACCGGGATCCAGGACACTCCATTGTATATTTCGCAGTTGCGAGGCGTTGTCCAGGTGGCGGGCGGCAAGGACCACCTGCTCATTCTCGACAAGTTTGGCGACGTACACGCGTGGGGTATTGGCCAGAGTTTCCAGCTTGGCCACAAGGTCAACACGCGATTGCGAACCAAGACGTTTGGCCCGCTCAAGGTTGTGGGGCTCAAGAGCATTGTATCCGTAGCGGCCGGCGAGTACCACTCGTTTGCCATTGACAAGGACCACAAGCTGTGGTCGTGGGGCCTCAACAACTTTGGCCAATGCTTTGTGCCAGAGGAGAGCGGAGAAGGTAAGACGGTTGAAAAGCCGACTTTGGTCACCTTCTTTGAGGGCATTGAGATTGTACAGGTTGACGGCGGCAACCACCACTCGCTGGCGCTGACCAAGGACGGTGACGTTTATGCAGTTGGTGAGACCAACTTCCACCAGATTGGTATTGAGAACAGTGAGCTGCCAAAGGAGTTTACCGTTTATGAGCAGGACGGTACCACCCCGTCCTACCTGTTCCAGCCGACTAAGATCTCCAAAGCTCTGGACATTGAAAGCGAATCGGGCAACGAGAAGATTGACATGCCCAAGATGAAGTTCATTGCCTGCGGCGTCGACCACTCGTTGGCGCTTGCCAAGGAGGATGGTTCCGCGTGGACCTGGGGCTTTGGCGAGGTTTACCAGCTGGGCCACGGCCGGCCGGCAGGCGAGGACGAGCCTGAGGATGAGCCAATCCCCAAGAAAATCTACAACACTGCATCTAGAGGGGTTAACATGGTTGGCGGCGGCGCCGGCGGCCAGTTTAGCGTGTTGGTTGGTCTCCCGAAGGACGAGTAGGCGTCATGTTTGTTTTTTCTTAACTTATCTATTTTGTATACCTATATTTATCGACATTTAGTTTAGTCATTGACATTTTAATCTTGCCAAGTCCATCTGCGATTGTGATTCGGCCTCGCTGTACCTGGGTGACTACGGTAATACCGGTCAGAGTTCAGTTAATAATATTCTATTACGGCGTTATCATGGGTATTTTACAAACGGGCTTCCAGTCCGTTGTCGTTCAGAGCCTGTTTGACCTGTCCGACCGTGTACTCATTTCTGTGGAACATACCGGCGCCAAGAGCAGCATCGGTAGTGGTCTTCTGGAAAACCTCGACAAAGTGCTCTGGGTTGCCGGCGCCAGAAGAGGCAATAACTGGAATGGAGACAGCATCCTTGACGTCTTGGACAAGTTCGAGATCAAACCCAGAGTTAGTACCGTCCTTGTCAATGCAATTGAGAAGGATCTCGCCAGCGCCAAGAGCCTCGACAGCTCGAACGAGCTCATAGGCGCCCAAATCCCGCGTCTCCCGTCCACCCTTCACAGTGCACTGGTACCAGGCGTACTTCTCACCATTAGGACCTGGGAACTTGGTCTCAATAGTGTGATGCTTGGTGTCCTCTGGCGACTTTACATAAACTCGCTTGGGGTCAACGGAAACTACCACGGCCTGAACACCATAGGCCTTGGAGATGGTCTCCATTGGCGAAGTACCATCACCCTTGTTACCGTTAGCATAGTACTTCTCCGCAGCGTACACCGCGTCACTGCCAATGGAAACCTTATCAGCACCAGACAGGAAGTACATGGTGGCAACCTCCAGGGCGCTCACAGTCTTGCCACTCTCTGGGTCAACAGTGTCACGAATGCCGCCACCAATAGTCAAAGGCACAAAGACGGTCTTTGAAGCTTCCTTGAGGACCTGGAGCATGGGCAAGTCCTTGAGTGGACAAGATCTGAAGGAAGTAATGTTGAGGAAAGTTACCTCGTCGGCACCCTGGTCGTAGTACTTTTGAGCAATCTCCACCGGCTTGCCAAGATTTCGCACGGGCTCACCATTTTCGCCAACCTTTCTCTCTCGGACATCATACTGATCACCCTTGGTAACCACAAGATCTCCTTCATCATTGGTTCGAACGTCAAGGCATGCAATAACCCGCTTGGTAAGAGTAGGCTCGGCCGAAGAGGTACCTGGCGCAATTTCAGTGTACTTGGAGCCCTGAAGGAAGGAGTCAATAACCGCCAGACCCTGGGCACCAGACTTCTCGGGGTGGAACTGGGTCAGCAGAATGTTGCCCTTTGCCAGGGCGGCAATAAAGTGCTCACTGCCGTACTTGGAAACGGCAATGTCCCAGCCTGCCAGCTCGGGGTGCTGAGCCTTGATCTCCTCATCCTTAATCGACTCGAGGATACCAGCGTAAGAGTGCACAAAGTAGAACTTCTTGCCCTGGTCAATGCCATAGAGGCCCTTCTTCTCCCTGTTGTTCAGGTGCACAACAGTACCGTTCCAACCAATGTGGGGGACAGACTTGTCCTCCTCGGAGAACTTGGACAGCTTGATGGGGCTGATGTACTCAAGACCCTTGGAATCAGGGGACTCAGTGGATCCGGCTAAAAGAGCCTGTAGACCGACGCAGATACCCATCAGAGGCTTACCAGTGGCAATGTACTGCTTAATTGGACCAGCAAGGTCCCGGGCATGCACATTGTTCATAAAGTGACCAAAGTTGCCGACACCAGGCAGCAGCAGCTTTTCAATCTTATCCATCTTGGCAGTAAACTCTTCGCCGGACTTGACGAGCTCAACATCGTATCCGAGCTTGGCAAGGGCGTTCTCCAGACTCTGGAGGTTACCGCTTTCAACATCGATCACGTAGACCTTTGACATGGTTGCGTTGAGGTGTGGTGGAGAGAAATCAACGATTTTGACTGATTTTTATCAATCAAGAGCCGTAATTTTCATGACTCAATACATATTTTTCGCATGCGCGTGAGTTCGAATCGCGATTGACTCGTGCGGCTGTGCGGCTTGCCCTGAAATATTCGTCCTTAATATTGGTCTTTCCATGTCTGTAGTATACAGTCACTATGGGTAATGTGAGGTATGCCAGTTATAGCAGAGACTTTGATTTCTCTAGTTCCTTGCAATGTGGATACTATATATTCATTCCATTCCAGGACAATGCCAGTAGAGGCCAGGATTATTATTGGAACGCGGGACTATACCCATAGACATCATAATATCTATACAAAGTCAAATTAGGTCCTGGTGGGTTCGTATAGATGTGACGGAGTAAGTGGCCATATTTCGCAGGATTTCAGAGGGTGTCGGCGATGATGATGCAATGCAACAGTACAAGCCTTCTGTCTGAGGTACATCACACTGCCCTTCGGCACATGAGCCGCGTTGACATATTCTTCATATGACCAAAGGGGCTGTAGATATTCACATCAAAATACCCCGACATTTGTATATTTAACTGCTATTACAAGCCGCGGTGTTTAAAGCAAGAATGAACAACCCACCGTATTCGTATAATGAGTATCCATCGTCGGATTCATACAGCGGGTATCCCAACTCAGGTAACGGGTATTCAAGTTATGGTTCCCCCGCATTTGTTCCTGTCCCTGGTAATCTAGGAGTGGGTTCTGAATACTGTTATGGAGATTCATATTACTCTGAGGCTAGTACCCCATCGGTAATATTCGATTCCGGCCAGTATTCAGGAGGAGCCAGAAATATGGACATGAGCGAGCCATACGGTAGTACCCCACAGTTTGATTCAAGTCATTCAAATGTGGCTATAGATATGGATATGAGCGTATCGTACGGCAATCCACCTCAGCTTGATTCAAGCCAATATGTAGACGGGACCAGAGGACTAGATATGGGTTGTTCGTATGGAACCCCTCCTCAGTCTCATCCAGGTGAATATCCAGATGAGAATAGAGGTATGGGGTATGGTATCCCTCCTCAGTTGACACCCTTGGGCCCTCATGGCAATTCGAGTCAGTATTCCAATCCCCAGGCGCAGGGCAACTTGGCCCTACGGCCCATTGTGATACCTCAAACTACCACGCGAGAATTGGGATCATTCGCTCGCTGTTATGCACCGGTTCTAGAAAGCTATGGGATCGAGAGAGTTGATTTCCTAGGATTCATTGACGGCTTGAATGTAAAGCTCATGCCACCTCTGCTCGTCAAAGCAATTGACGTTACCGGATCCATCCTGGGTGAGATTCCCATTCAAAATTCACAATTGGCTGGGCTGCTCATAGACGCAACATGTGATAGAAAGGCATCTGATACCATTACTTCCAATATTATCGAATACATGGACGACTTTAATAAGATTCTCTTTAACCCAAAAGGACTGAGAGCAACTATGGTCACAACGAAGGATCTCCGAAAGAGATACAAGATACGTTCTCCAATAACCCCGCTAGAGCCGTCTGACATGTCTCTCACTGTTGTTGAGCGTCGGGCTAGAGGGCTCCAGGGATATGTCGCTGATGTGACATTCCGTGTTCCTCCTTCTCCAAACATGTTAAGAAAAAACGTTACAGCTATGTTCAACCTCGAAGCGAGCCGTCACAATGCTAAGCTCCTTGAGTGTAGGCTTAAGCTTGCCAGGAAACAGCATTGGTATGTTCCGGGGATGTGTAACTCAGTGTTTGACATCTGGAAAAGAGAATTGCCTGAGAAAGCAGCAACAAAATTAATTGATGCAGAGGTTCAAAAAGATGTGGAGCTCGAGAGAAAATATCACGGTCGCCTTGGTACAAGAAGTATTGGTGACGACAAGGATGCCAGGAAGAAGGCGGAAAAGATGTGGAAGAAGGAACAGAAATTAGCGGAGAAGGAACACAAAAAGGCTGCAAAGCGGGCAGACAAATTTTCATCTTCGCGAGGCATTGGTGACATGAACTTGAACGATGAACAACAACTTACAAATATCTTGGGCGACAGGGAACTTTGTGGCACAGGGCCGCACAGTTACGGTTACGGCTTTGATGCTGATGCTGCATCCATACTTAGTAGCTCTAGCAGCAGTTCAAGCAACTCTGCTGACTCCAGTGTGCTTACTCGAGGTTTGGGTGGTAAACCGAAAGGCGTGAAACGCGACAAGGAGGCGAAGGCCGCTAAAAAGATTGAATGGCTTCTCATCGAGTCTATTTAGTAACTTGTACGCTTTTCAAGGTTCCTGCTCTTGAAGGACTTGTAAACTAGAGTGATGAATATGTACAAGAAATTTTCCTTTAAACGGATTTCAGACGTTCATAGTCTGTAATGGAGCTATTGTGGAGATATGGAAGAGAACGAGGTGCAATCTTATTTTCTGTTTTCTGGGATCTGTTTAACTGTAGGCCGGCATTGTCATCTTTAGTGTAACTACAATACATGTCAATCCCCAAGATCTTCAAAGTAACTATTCCATTTATCCTTTCAACTACGTACTAGGAGTGCATGGCTATAAATTGTACTGGAATTGAGGACGAATGAGCCGATCCATAAAAGCGAGTAAGGTCATAACGTTTTCTTTTTACAAGTCGCTCATATGCAATGCAGTTCAAAAAGATACATCTCTGGTCCCTATATGCCCGGAATCTGATTTGCTACTATCTACAATGTATGCCGAAATACCGATTTTGAAGTACCCACTTGCATAAAAATAGGTGTAATGCAAGTGCTATCCGATATTGTAAAAGTGAGACAGTAGAATCTCTTCCGACCGGTCTTTGATCATGCAGGGGTGTGTATACGCAAAGTATGGTAGAATTCAGTCATAATATTTGTCGCATATAAATTGAATTTGGTTAAAACCTGGAACTGATTGGAGAGTGGCCTTTAGATATTTTTTTATCAATTCAGTAAATTGTCCAGTGATAGGTTACCACTATGCTTGCGCACGCGGATAGAAACCAAATGAGCAGTTATCGTGCCCCATTTCAACCGGTCGAGATACGAGCATCAGGAATCCATGGAAGGGATTTGGCATAGCTATTACGAGGGTCAAATCGACGGCCTCTCTGGATACTATATCAAACTATAACAGGAAATACCTTGGAAATCTGCAAAACTTTATAAGCGGGGAATCCCATGTGGAGCCATGAATATAGCTGAACTTCCAGTGGAGATTCTAGACCAGATATGCCATTGCTGTATCAAACATGAAGACCTGCTAGCATTGTGTTATACCTGTCGGGTATTCAGTAAAATTGTTCGCCGACTCAAATATCATACTATAGAA
>JAKTQL010002358.1:21756-33189 GCA_030558815.1 Blastobotrys malaysiensis
GGAGACTATATCAAACTAGTACAGGAAATACCTTGGAAATCTGCAAAACTTTATAAGCGGGGAATCCCATGTGGAGCCATGAATATAGCTGAACTTCCAGTGGAGATTCTAGACCAGATATGCCATTGCTGTATCAAACATGAAGACCTGCTAGCATTGTGTTATACCTGTCGGGTATTCAGTAAAATTGTTCGCCGACTCAAATATCATACTATAGAACTGACTACTGACGGAGCATTCGTCAGGGGGATGGGGGCGACCATTACCAGTGGCATTGATATTTGCAAAATGATCTTAAAAGAAGGAAAAAATATCCGATACTTTTATATTGATGATTTTGATCTGGAGGAAGCGGTTGAACTTGTTTTAAAATTGGAAAATTTGGAAGAACTTGTGATAGAAGTGGCTGAGTACCAAGTTGAAGATTTCGTTCGGTTGGCTACTGCAGTTGACACCATAACTGCACCAATGCTGGTTAGGGCAGAAGTCCGACTAGACGACTTTGAAAAGCTGACAGCCCTACGACAACTCGTGAACCATAGCCCAAACATGCACTTAGAGATCAGTGGGGGATCGCCGTTAGATCCCTCGGATCCTCCGATTTATGTTGAACCATTCCAAAGGTATTTTACACATGTGGATCTGAGGTTCCTTACTCCTGGAACACCGGTATCGAAGGTCAACGAGATCCTATCCAAGTCTCCATCATTGCAATCCATTGGCATGGCCACACTTTCTACTCTGGATAATAACGTACCTCAACTGGTTTTACCGGATAATGTTATCAGGCTGGAGCTCAGAACCACGAGGAATATGGTCAAGGGCCCAATTAATATCGTGGGCAAGAGGCTCGAGTCTGTAACCTGTATTGGGACTATGATTGACAATATAACCGTCGCAAAGCCTCTATCTTACCTGTACCTGAGCTGGCAGACTGGAACTTTTGACCCGCAGTCACTTGCAAGGTTTTGTGCACATTACCTATTCAAACAATTGAAATAGAGGCGTTATATGTGCTACAAATAAAACAGCTCAGAGCTATTACTCAATATGCGTCAGATACGCTTAAGATACGCACCTTTGCAACCGCTGGCGATAGCTACTATCATATCATGGCTGAAGCCCTTCCACTGTCCTCTGGAATTAGGCGGCTTGTTGTTAGCCTTCCCATGCATGGTGAGGCGGAGACAACAAGCTATTTGGCAGAGATTGCTGCGCGGTTCCCATTATTGTCTTCTTTTGAAGTTTTATTTAACGACGACGAGTACCCAATGAGTTGGGGCAGCAAAGTGTTTCAGTCCCGAGAGCAATACTTTAAGGTTAAGTTGGATGCCTTGCGAGTAAATACGGGTCGTCTAACTAGTCATATTGACGAGGCTTCCACTCTTCAACCAGGTTAAATGGCGTGGTATCAGATGAGCTCTAATTTTCAAGGGTTGGGAATTGGTGCCTAAAGTACATAGAAACCTTGTGTCCCTACTGAACTTTCAGGTAGCTGTTGGTACAGTTTACCTCAGTGGTTCAGCTATCAAGGGAGCTCGGCGAGTAGATACTAATTGGCAGGCCAATGTAGAGTCGCAGCAGCTCCGGCATAGCTTTTTTAGTCACACGTACTGGATATGTCTTTCATTGAACGTGGCTTTGAGGTCTCGGATATGCTAGAAGCCGCGGTTGTAGTTGCTGTCATGGACGTAAAAAAACATCTGCCATACCGAGAAGGGCTTCATTCCCACAAATGAGCTCCTGACCAGAGTAGCGCACTAATCACCCCGTAGCGACATTATACGGTCGGAATTAAAGGTCCGCATGCAGGTTTACACGTGATTTCATGCAGGGTAGAGAGATTTTTGTTTCACATCTCATCAACGGTGCATTTCAGCCGCACAGCGGACACAGCCCCATTATCAGGCACCCGATGCATATGGAGAGCTTGTTTCGTTGTATTGCTGAGCAAGCCGGTTTTGGCTGCATGGCAGGGTATATTTGGATGAGCAACGGGATTCTGTGTTTGGAAGTGATCTGATTCAACACTTCCCGCAAGGGGGTTTGCGGGCTATGCGGTGTTTGATACCTCAGACTCTATATCTCCTTACCGCGTGATGCACGAGAACGTGGCTGTGGGAAGGGTAACTCCTTAGAGGGGAGTGAAAGATATAAAAAAGCGTGAAAGTCTTGGCAATGAGGATTCAGAGTAGAGAACGAAAAGATGGGTAACGCGCAGTCCAAGAAGAGTGATTACATGAAGGAAAGACAGAAGGCCAAGTCCGCGGCCAAGTACTACCAGCCATACCGCCAGAGCCCCAATAGTTATCGAAATGATACCAAGGGGAGGGATTATGGCCAGGACTACAATCCAAAGGATCCGTTCATGTCGAGGGAGGAGTACGCTGGACCGTCTGCTCCCGCGCCGTATTACCAGAACCAAGCATCGTATGTACACCCAGCTCCCGTACCGTATCCGATCCCGTACACATACTATGCTGGGACCATGGATTATTACTATGTCGAGTACGACGAGCCGTACCGGAGAAGAATATTTTGGCCCTAACCAATTTAGATCTGCGAGATATTACGAACTTTGACGAATTATGATTAGATAACGAAATAACCTTTATAAATGAATCAGTGCAAGAGTGGTTGTAAAAGTCCATTATAATACATAACTAGTTAGTAGAGAGCGCTCTAGTTATTCAGAGCCCGACGAGCCTTGACGGCGTCGGCGAGTTCGCGCAGCATAACCTCAGTGGACTCCCAGCTGACGCAGCCGTCAGTGATGGAGACACCGTATTTGAGACCGGCTTTGCCCTCTGGGCCGACCGACTGCTTGCCCTCGTTGATGTTGGACTCGATCATGACACCAATGATCTGCTTCTCGCCGGCAGTGATCTGTCGCGCCACCTCAGAGAGCACCTTTGGCTGGTTTCGGTAGTCCTTCTGCGAGTTGCCGTGGGAGCAGTCGACCATGATGGTAGTGTTGGGGGACTTCTTGGCGAGCTTGGCCTTGACACCGGCCACGTTCTCGCCATCGTAGTTGGGGCCCTGGTTACCGCCTCGCAGGATGATGAAGCAGTTCTCATTGCCCTTGGTGGTGGTGATAGCAGCAAGACCCTGCTTGGTAACACCCATAAAGTGATGCGAGCTCGCGGCGGCGTGGACCGCGTCAATGGCAATGTCCACCGACCCGTCGGTACCGTTCTTGAACCCAATTGGGAAAGAGAGACCCGAGGAGAGCTCTCGGTGGAGCTGGGACTCGGTGGTTCGAGCACCAATGGCGCCCAGGGAGACCAGATCCGCCAAAAACTGTGGGGAGATGGTGTCGAGCATCTCGGAGGCGATTGGAAGACCCAGTGAAGTGAGATCAGAGTAGAGCTTTCGCGAGACTCGCAGGCCCTTGTTGATGTTGAACGACTCATCCACATCCGGGTCGTTGATCAGACCCTTCCAACCAACGGTGGTTCTTGGCTTCTCGAGGTAGGCTCGCATGACGACCACAAGCTCGCCCTCGAGCTCGTCAGCCAGAGCCTTGAGCCGCGCAGCGTACACTTTGGCGGCCTCCACATCGTGGATCGAACAGGGACCCACGACACACAGAACCTTGTCGGAGGTCTGGTTGATCACCTTGATGGCCTCCTTTCGGCCCTTGGACACCGCTTGCTGCGACTCGCCGGTCAGCGGAATCTCGTTCTGTAGCAGGGCCGGGGCCATCAGTGGGTCGTAGCCCAGAATTCGAACATCCTCAGAGGCCTCGGCGGGGGTGCCGGGCTTTGAAACGCCGTCTGGACCGAACATGGGGGAATTCGACATTGCTAATGCAGTTTAATAAATAATAACAAACGACTACGGCTTGCAAAGAGTTTACTGGGTTGATATCAAGGCGATGCCTCCTATTTAAGGGTTATTCCGTGCTTTTTGACTCATTTTTCGGACAAATTTTTTTCATGCCGAGGTCTGCACGCGTAATCGTCAGCACGCATGCGCAACTGAAACATCCGGGGCAACGCCTGCTATACACCGCGCCTCATTGGCCGCCGCACCGATCCGCCGTTGCCGGCTATTTGCAAACGCCATAGTTTATCCGACGCGCCTCGCCGCGAGCGGCTCATATCGACAGGTGCGCCGAGAGAGATACCAGACCCGGGCTCCAATTGACGATACCTCCGGCGGTTGCAACTGTAGCCTGGGGTACTCATTGCATCTATATGTACTCCACCATTGTGTTTGCAGTGCCGGGGATTTATCGTACAAGCTAGGAAGTCGCAACCTCCGACGGAGAAATATGTAGAGTCATACGGAGGAATGGAACAATTGTTGCACTACGGGGGTCTGGGGGCAGAGCCCCCAGCTACGGGAGCTCGAGGGCTGGCCCTCGAAAACACCCCAAAGCAATTACCTGGGAGACCAGTCCCCCAGACCCCCTGTAGCAGGGGCTCCGCCCCTAGAATCCCGTAGCAATTGGACGGGGGTCTGGGGGCAGGGCCCCCAGCTACGGGAGCTCGAGGGCTGGCCCTCGAAAACACACAGTAGAACAATTACCTCGAAATACCCCAGAGCAATTACCTGGGGGACCAGTCCCCCAGACCCCCTGTAGCAGGGGCTCCGCCCCTAGGACCCCGTAGCAATTGGACGGGGGTCTGGGGGCAGGGCCCCCAGCTACGGGAGCTCGAGGGCTGGCCCTCGAAAACACACAGTAGAACAATTACCTCGAAATACCCCAGAGCAATTACCTGGGGGACCAGTCCCCCAGACCCCCTGTAGCAGGGGCTCCGCCCCTAGGACCCCGGTGTATATTGGATGCTATGTACAGTTATTCCGGCCACCAATAAGGCTGGAAACCTTTGATCAGGATGGACTTTGTGCTGTTGTCCGGGTTTGGAATGCGAATGGCGAACCGGGCCTCGGGGTTGGCAAAGTGTTCTAGACGAACGAGCGCCAGCGCAATGTTGCCCTCGGCGCTGATGATGGAGCCGGAGGAGGGCGGTGCCCGCGTGGACTCGGCGGCGGATGCGAACGGGGAGGGCGCGAGCTTGGAGGCCTCGCTGACGGCGCCCGAGGTGTCGACGATCGAGGTCCCGACCAGACAGGACGGGGTGATGGCGAGCCTGGCGCTGACCTCCGGGTCGTACGCCAGCTCCTGGGCCTCGAAATGCGCGTCGTCGGTCAGCACCACTGGGATGACCCGCTTCCGCACGACGCCATGGTGATGCGACCGGATCGTCAGCTCCTGGCCCACGTAGCACCCCTTGTCAAAGTCCACGCCGCCCATGTAGTCCATACAGCTCTCCAGCGGCAGCGCCTTATCCGGCGTCAGCTCGGACGAGCCCTCGGGCACCCCCAGAAGCATCCGGCGCACCCGGTAGCTCGCCGCGTCCGCCTCCTCCATGCCCTCCGTGAATCGCGAGTTGAGCACGTCCTTCGGGGTCACCCCGGGGGGCAGAACGAGCCGCAGAGTGCAGCTTCCGGCGGCTCGCTCGTCCACCGCGCCCACGTACTCCCGGCGGGAGTCGTTTTCAAAGATCTCCTCGATCGAATCAAACGCATTGACCGCGTCAGTGTCGTCCCACACCGCCCACACGTCCGCCTCGACCGGCTTGATCGCAACGTCCGCCCGCAGCTTGTACGCCTTGAGCATCGCCGCCATCCGCCCGTGCAGAGGCCCGTCCACCTCGACAAGGAACCCGTCCCCCGATCCCGCAAGACCCGACCTGGCAATGTGCGGGTACACAAAGCTGTCGCTGATGATCCGGCCCTTGGCGGTCAGAAACCCGGCGTAGAACCCGTAGTCCTCGCGCACCCGGTTCGTGATCAGCCCGTTGAGAAAGTGCGAGCTGTCAGGGCCCGCAATGCCCACAACCCGCCGTGTCGCCAGCCTCGCAAACGCCCGTAGTGGAACCCCCATGGTCAGTATGTCCGCTCTCATCCGTCGCCGCGACCTGAAAAACCGTCCACCCCGCGTACCCCGACCACTTCCCAATCCGGAAGTACACGGTCCTAGGCCTTGCCAGTCCCCGGTAATCGCTCTATGAAATGTTTTCGAGGGCCAGCCCTCGAGCTCCCGTAGCTGGAGGCAAAGCCCCAGACCCCCCTCTGGCCGAGCCAATTGGCTGTTGAAGCCCCGCTGGAGCCGTTGGTAGATATTGCGGCGAATTAACGTCAAGTATCCAACAGCAACCTACAATCTGGGTGCTACGGGGTCCTAGGGGTGGAGCCTGCTACAGGGGGATTTGAAACCCATTGGTGACTGTCCAGGCTGAGTATTAGGCGTTGAAAGCGTTTCCATATCGCACGGAAACGACCCTATGCAAGCGAATGTGAATTAACGTTAAATGAGCGGGCCCTCCGCGCAGCGGAGCTCCAGGGGGTCTGGGGGACTGGTCCCCCAGGTAATTGCCTTGGGGTGTTTCGAGGTAATTGTTCTACTGTGTGTTTTCGAGGGCCAGCCCTCGAGCTCCCGTAGCTGGGGGCTCTGCCCCCAGGCCCCCGCCCAATCGCTACGGGGTTCTAGGGGCGGAGCCCCTGCTACAGGGGGTCTGGGGGACTGGTCCCCCAGGACAATTGGTCGCGTAGTGTCTTCCATTGGAGACTGTCCAGGCTGAATATTACGCGTTGAAAGCGTTTCTGCGTCGTACGGAAACGACCCTATGCAAGCGAATGTGAATTAACGTTAATTCGACGGGTTCTCTACGTTGCGGAGCTACTAATGATCTAGGGGCCTGGGGGACTATTCCACCGTCTAGGACGATTCTCAATCCATCAAGGACTATTCAGGCCGAATACCAGGCGTTGATAGCGTTTCTGCGTCGTACGGAAACGGCCCTATACAAGCGAATGTGAATTAACGTTAAATGAGCGGGCCCTCCGCGCAGCGGAGCTCCAGGGGGTCTGGGGGACTGGTCCCCCAGGTAATTGCTTTGGAGGTGTATTCGAGGGCCAGCCCTCGAGCTCCCGTAGCGGGGGCTCCGCCCCCAGACCCCGTCAGGCCTACGGAACCGGTCCTATACAAACGAAAGTGAATTAACGTTAAATGAGCGGGCCCTCCGCGCAGCGGAGCTCCAGGGGGTCTGGGGGACTGGTCCCCCAGGACAATTGGTCGCGTAGTGTCTTCGAGGGCCAGCCCTCGAGCTCCCGTAGCTGGGGGAAACCCCCCAGACCCCCCATTGATTCGGGGTTCTAGGGGCGGAGCCCCTGCTCCAGGGGGTCTGGCCAGTACTCGGCAGCCCATTGGCGCCCAACCGGGCCGGGTACATACTGCGGTGAAATAACGCTAATTATGCCACCACGCCCTACGGGGCCCTACGGGGCCAAAGACAGCGGCATCTGGCGTCTCGAGGGCCCAGAAAACCCCCGAGCCCAGCCGGACGAGCAATGCCGTTTATCCGCCAGCCCTGGCGGCGTAGGCCAGGTGGCCGGAGTGGTGTGCGTGCGCGGGCGGCCAGGGTCCACCAGGAGAGGTGGGAGGTGCACGCAATTTTTCCCCCCGTTTCCCGGCGTTGTTCTTTCCATCCTGACCGAACATACGACGAGTATCGGCGGAAAAAGGTAATCGAGGTGAGTGGCGCGAGGTTCGAGGGCGTAGGCTAACGGGGCAGAGGATAACCACGAGGGCAAGACGGAGCGATTTTGCGTTTGTGACCTTTCACTCTTTTTGTGCGGGTATTTTACGAATTTACGACGGAGACGACGGGACTACACGAAATGACGGACAGTGCGACGACGGCGCCGTATTTGTTTGCGGCGCAGCAGAAGGGGGGCGGTTCTCCGTCTGCGGTGGGCAAGGAGCGGGCTCCGGCGACGACGACGCCGCCGAGCGGGTCATCGAGCTTCCTCAAGCCCGTGTCATCCTTCTCCTCGCTGTCCGGGGCGAGTTCCGGGGCGAGCGGGACGCAGTCGGCGTTCCAGGGCCAGTGGGGCGGGCTTGGAGGCGCCGGCGGGGGATTTTTGGGCTCGAATGGGTTGCGGCGGGCGCAATCGCGGCACTTTGACGCGTTTGGGCAGGCGACGGCCAGTGAGGCGGCTCCCGGGGCGTATTACTTTGAGGAGACGGCGACTTCGGGGGCCAAGTGGCCCACGGGCAGCGGTGGCGACCTGGCGGGGGGTTCTTCGCAGTGGGGCGGCGGCATATCGCCCATTGGCAACCATGCGGCGCCGGCCGCCAAGGAGGGCAAGAAGCCCAATTCTAATGTTACGACTACTAATGCCGGAATGAATTCTATGAGTAATGCCACGACGACTACGACTACGACTGGAACGAATGGTGCGGCCTCGGGAGGGTCTCCGGCGAGCTCTCCTTCGGGGTCGTCGGATAAGAACAATGCGGACGAGGAGCTCATTCCCACCGCGATTGTGATCAAGAACATTCCGTTTGCCATCAAGAAGGAGCAGCTGTTGGACGTGATGACCTCGCTGGGGCTCCCGTTGCCCTATGCGTTTAATTACCACTTTGATAACGGCGTGTTCCGGGGGTTGGCGTTTGCCAACTTTACGACTCCGGAGGAGACGGGCACGGTGATTTCCAACTTGAACGGGCGTGAGATTGGCGGCCGAAAGCTGCGGGTCGAGTATAAGAAGATGCTCCCGTTGGCGGAGCGGGAGCGTATTGAGCGTGAGAAGCGGGAGCGCCGAGGCCAACTCGAGGAACAGCACCGGGGCCCGGGGGCTCAGTCTAATGGTAAGTCGAGCAATAACCATGGTCCGAATGCCAAGGTATTAACCTCTGCTGCCGTAGGCCACCACCACAACCACCACAATCATAACCACAACCATCAAAACCACCAAAACCACCAGAACCAGAATCACAACCACAATCACCAAAACCAGAACAATAATGCTTCAGCGGGTCATGGCGGTAACAATGGTAACAATGGGTCCCAGTCTCAGACCCAGTCCCAGACCCCGTCTCAGCAGCAACAACCGCCGCAGCAGCCGCAACAGCCGCACCACGGGAACTCCCAGCAGCCGCAACAGCCGCACCACAGCGGCCACCAGCAGCAGCAACCCCAGCAGCAACCGCAGCAACCGCAGCCGCAGCAGCAACAACAACAGCAGCAGCAGCAACAGCAGGGATCGGGCGCCTCGTCGGCCCACAAGGTGGACCTCAACGACCCCGAGACGCTCGAGTTTTACTCGCAGATGCTGCTCTTCCGAGACGACCGGTCTCGTTCCGAGCTCATCTTCCCCCCCTCGCTGAACCAGCACCAGCGCCGAGTTATCATCTTGCTGTGTAACCAGCTCGGACTCTTGTTTGTGGGCCAGGACAAGAATGGATCCGTGGTCATTACGCGCCAGGTGGCTCCGCCCGCCTCGGCCGGATCCCAGTTCTTGCCCTCGGCGTCTAGTGGCGCCTCGCAGCAGTCCATGATGGCTCCACCCCCTCCGCCCCCACCACCGGGACTGTTCGACTCGGCCGGGTACTACTCGAGCCAGCTACACCAGCCACAGCCACAGCACGGGTTCCCGGCGTCCACCAACCCAAGCCTCTTGTTCCCCCAGTACCAGCAGCACCACGCGCACCAGCAGCCGCAGCCGCAACAGCCGCAGCAGCAGCAATCGCAGCAACAGCAGCAGCAGTCGCAACAGCTCAACCAACTGCGGGGTACCAAGAGCTTTGCCGACATTCGCGGCGGCGGTATGGGCTACGGGTACAATGTGAGCGCCCCGGGGACTCCCCCCAATGGCTCACCATTCTTCCCGTCCCAGACCCCTCCGCCGCAGCACGGAGTGGCCCCGCTGTCGCTGGCGCAACAGCAACAGCAGCAGCAGCAGCATCACCACCACCAGCATACGCTCCACGGCGGGAGCCTGGCCGGGAGCAATTTTTTGCACCAGAACCCCTTTGATCACTCGGTCAACGCACTGACCGACTCGTTCTCCTCGCTTATCTCTATTGGCGGGAGCCCGCTCTCGCGAGCCGGCTCGACGAGCTTGAACACGGTGCCCCAGGGGTACCAGGATCTCGAGGATGCGAGCTCCAAGAACTCTGCATCCTCGGCAGGGGTGATTGGGTCGAAGGCGACGAACAATAACGCGACCACGACCGCGACGACGAATACGACGAATGCTACGACAAATTCAGGAGTTGAGAATTATGATGACGAGTGAAATGTAAAAAGACCCAATCGAAGAAGAACCATGGATACAATTATATAACAATTTTTTTTAATATTTGGAACGTTAATGAATGTATATGAAAAATGAACAATGGAGGCTACGGGAGCTCGAGAGCTCAAGACACTACTCGAGCAATTGCACTGGGGGACCAGTCCCCCAGACCCCCTGTTGGCAGGGGCTCCGCCCCTAGAACCCCATTGAACGGGGCGTTCGTGCCCAATTGACCGATAACTCCTACAAGTAATCTGTAACATACCCGGTAATAATCCATACCGGTAGTTGATCGCAAGATCGCAGTGTCAAAATCTGATGCGGACCAATGGCCAATGATTACCTCTATCGTACAATTGGCCGATATGTTTGGGTCCATTATGCCATCTCATTGAGCTTATTATTATTATATCCCTACCATCCACAGTAGCTCATCATGGGATAAAAGATCCTGTAACTATTTTTTGTTACAGCGTAACAAACTCCCAACAGTGTAACAAATAGCAACAGTTCGGCAGTTAACTTAGCAAGAGCATCCATACAATCAGTTAAAAAGGACTAATATTTCAATCGACCAAGGATAACCATCCTGGGCTTCGGCATCCAGTTCTGTCACCGTGTTACCCCGGACTGCTATGATGGGTACTAAATAGTGGGGTGGGAAAATTTGTCCCACACCGAACATGAAGAGACTATCGAGGCTCGGGGCCGTGCTGAACAAGCAGATAGGCCGGGCGGTGGAGGGCGTCGATGGGACGCAATTGTTGGTGAAGAGTGGATACGTCCACTCAACTGGCCGAAGTGGTACTTTCAACCTGCTGCCACTAGGGTTCCGGGTCCAGCGTCGGATCGAGACAGTGATCCGCGAGGAAATGGACGCTGCTGAGGGATCTGAGCTGAGCCTGGTGAGTCTATCAAGTGGTAGCCTATGGCGTAAATCTGGGCGTATCAGCGGGGGTGAGATATACCGATTCCCGGAGCAGGACCAGGTTCTCGCGGCGACCTGCGAGGAAGAGATCACCAACCTGGTCAAGGAGGTTGGCGTCTCAAGCTACAAGCAGCTACCGCTGCGGCTCTATCAGATTGGTAAAAAGTTCCGGGCTGAGAAGCGGGCTAGAGGCGGTATGTTGCGGGCTCGGGAGTTTACCATGAAGGATATGTACAGCTTTGATTGTGGACGCCAGGAGGCCCAGAAGAGCTACCAGGCCATTGCTGGGGCTTACCAGCGTATTTTTGAGCGAATGGGAGTGCCAATTGTCGTCGCGGAAGCGGACACTGGCATCATTGGTGGCGAAATGTCCCATGAGTACCACCTCCTGAGCGCCCATGGGGAGGACA
>JAKTQL010002358.1:33636-48748 GCA_030558815.1 Blastobotrys malaysiensis
GCGGCTCTATCAGATTGGTAAAAAGTTCCGGGCTGAGAAGCGGGCTAGAGGCGGTATGTTGCGGGCTCGGGAGTTTACCATGAAGGATATGTACAGCTTTGATTGTGGACGCCAGGAGGCCCAGAAGAGCTACCAGGCCATTGCTGGGGCTTACCAGCGTATTTTTGAGCGAATGGGAGTGCCAATTGTCGTCGCGGAAGCGGACACTGGCATCATTGGTGGCGAAATGTCCCATGAGTACCACCTCCTGAGCGCCCATGGGGAGGACAAGGTCGCCAATTGCAGGTCCTGCGGGTACACTGCCAACATTGAAAAGGCCGAGGGGGTTGTAAAGCAGCTGCCGAGCCAGGAATTGGGGGTTGAGTACTATCTGACCGACGATGGTAACGACAGTCTTGTGGCGGTCTACACCGCTGCGGACCGTAGTGTAAACGTGGCCCGAGTCCACGAAGAGGTGGGGATTCAGCTCGATGTAATCGGCGACGAAGCCCTGAGACGGTTCCAGGCTACTGAGGGGGTGGATGAGATGAAACTGCTGCAGAGACGGTTTATCCGTGTCGTTGACGAGACCGTAGATGAGTCTGTTGAGTTGCCCAATCTTCCAGAGGAGATCAGAGTTACCAAGCCAGGCACTACAACTCTCAATGGGGTCAGCGTTGTGGACGTTGCCGATGGAGATGAGTGTGCCAACTGTGGCGGAGAGCTCAAGCTGGCCCACGCCATTGAGGTGGCTCACACCTTTTTGCTGGGCACTAAATATAGCTCTCTGTTTGATACCAAGGTGCTTAACCATGAGGGACGCTCTGAACCAGTTGAGATGGGGTGCTATGGCATTGGGGTGAGTCGGCTGCTGCCGTGTATTGCTGAGACGACTCGTGACGAGCACGGTCTGAACTGGCCAAAGAATGTGGCTCCATTTGATTGCCTTGTGGTGTGTGGAGATGAGCAAGTAGCGTCCAAGATTGGATCACTCGTAAGTGCCCAGAATATGTCTGTCGTGTGGGACGATAGAACTACACAGTTTGGTCAGGCATTGGGTGCTTCCAAGAGCTTGGGCGTGCCTATTATCATTGTCGGGGGCAAGCGTTCTTTGAAGGAGGGCAAGGTCGAAGTCCAGACCCGTGATGGGTCAATTTCCGAGGCGGTTGACCTTGATTCGGTCGGAGAATACGCCAAGGGTCTTTGGAACCGACTTTGATATTTTTACATTGTACATATTCGCATTACTAGTTATTATATTATTTATAGAAGCGCTGTCCATGTCTGTTCGCGAAGATAGTCTAGATGGTTAGTCAATTTCTGAGGAGATGAGTTTGAGACTATGTGAGAGCGGCGACCAGTATTTAAATCAATTTTCTCCTGAGCTATGGGCTCATACTATTTTGAATGACTTTGTTTATTTATAGGTACAGCTAGTGCACGAGATTGTGGTTTATGCCTTTTTCATCTTAATTGATGGCAAGCTCTACCGGCTACTCGTTTAGCAATGCTCCAATCACAAACTACTTCAACGACTACGTTTCCCTGCCCAACGACGTGTAATGCCCTTTACATTGGTCACTACCACTAGAGACGTGTGCGACCTAGAGTGTCTGCGATCCCACAAGCAGGAGAGGTCTGTACTCACATTGCATATGAATGGCAGGATATATTGCGAGAGGGAAACATGCAAGATGGCTATGATTGGCGATTAAAATTCAAAGATTTTGTAACTTATATTGGCTTTTACATGCATTGGCTATAGGCGGTGCGGCTTTGCAAAAACATAATCAAGACCCAGTTAACAACTTAATTAACAACGCGTCGGACAACCTTTTACCTACCACCCCACCACTGCCAAATCGTACCCGGTGGTATAAATCAAGGCTACAACTACCGTTGATCGCAGAGCACGAATCAACAGAATAACCGGAGATGGTCAGACTGTCGCGACAGCTGCGGCATGACCAGAACCGGCGCCCCCGGCGTACTGCGGCGCCACGACGACTTGCAGACCCGTTGCTAGAGAAAGACTTTTGGCAGAACTTGTACCACGACAATGACATGTCGGTACCCGACAGCCGGTCGGGCTCTGCGAGCGTCAGTGGCGGGGCCACTCCGCCGGTTACGACACGGCGGTCTGCGCGACGGGCTAGTGTTGAGCCGCATGCGGCTTTTCTGGAGAAGACGCCTCCTACGCTTAGTGCGGCGCGTGCGGCTTCGAGCACTCCCAAGCCGTCTGCGGCTCAGCTAGCCGCGCCGAAAAAAGATGCCAAGCCCAAGAGACTGTTAGTAAAGCTCAAGCTACCTAAAAACTACTACTACAACCACGAGGCGCAGAAGCACGTGGTAATTGAAGAGATTGAAGACTCTGACGAGGAGCCGTACCGCGGCGTCATATCGGGCCCCGAGGCCTCTACGGCCAACACAATGCCCATGAAGCTCGATCTGGAGCGGTTCGACCAGGCCATGAAAGAAGCCAAAGTCGACCGGGAGCACGAAACGAGCTCCGATGACGAGCAATTGGCCAACGAGGACTATTTCGAGGCGCGGCGCAAGATCTCCAAGATCCGGCAGATTCACATTGGTCAGTATGAGATTGACACGTGGTATGCGGCGCCGTACCCGGAGGAATATTCCAAGCACCACACCCTGACGCTGTGTGAGTTCTGCCTCAAGTACTCGAGCAGCCCTTATGTGGCATGGCGGCACCAATTGAAGTGCCAGTACCGGCACCCTCCCGGGAACGAGATATACCGTGATGCCGAGGCTGAATTGAGCGTTTTCGAGGTGGACGGGGCCAAGGCCCCGCTCTACTGCCAGAACCTCTGTCTATTAGCCAAAATGTTCCTCGACTCGAAGACTCTTTATTATGATGTTGAGCCGTTCATGTTCTATGTCCTAACGGCGAACAATTACTACGGATGCCAATTTGTGGGCTACTTTAGCAAGCAGAAGAAGCAGCAGCGCACTGGGGACGAGTTCAATCTGTCGTGCATTGTGACGCTGCCCATTTTCCAAAAGAAAAAAGGGTACGGCCAGTTTCTCATTGGCCTTTCGTATCTGCTGTCGAGGCGGGAGCACACCACAGGCACCCCAGAGAAGCCGCTGTCCAACCTGGGGCTGGCCAGCTACACACGGTACTGGCAGAACACGGTCTGCCAGTACCTGGCCCGGGTCCCGGCAGGACATGCCGTGACGATTGGAGATATTTCGCAATCCACAGGCATGACTCACGACGATGTGGTATACGGGTTGGAGACACTGCGCTTCTTATCGTTCGACCCACTCACCGGCCGATTCGCGGTAGTGGTCGACCGTGCCAAGCTCACATCGCAGCTGGAGAAGCTCGACTGTGGCATTCGCCTCGATGAGTCCAAGCTCATCTGGGAACCGGTTCACTCGCAACCGGTCTCGGAGCACAACCCCACCAATAACTCCGCCCATAGCACCATGCCCGATAGCGCCCCTGCAAATAATGGCGAGACATCACCACAGCCCGATGATTATGACGATGATGAGGAGGAGGAGGACCCGGCGGTTATCCTCGACCGCCTCGTCACCGTGCGCCCGGTCAACATGCCTTAGCACGGCGTGGGTTTTTTTTTTTTCGCCCTCGGCTTCCGAGACCCGCGATACTAACGTTACGATGAGATGTAATTAATGCACATGTTCTGATAGACGGCACTCCAGTGTCCGGACCCACAGCGGTTCCTGGCACCTGTAGCTGTGGGCTTTATCCCGGTGCTATTTATGGGGTATGCGGTCTCCCACCCGGGCCTAACCTCAACATGGGACTTTAATGTCCTCCCTCGGGACTTTTTGCGAACTGGGCTTCTCCGTCACAGGACTCAATTGCTCTCCGCTACGCGGAGTCCGAGGGGGTCTGGGGGACTGGTCCCCCCGGTCATTGGATTGGTGCGTATTCGAGGACCAGCAAACCCTCTGTAACGAGCGGTAGTTACGCTGTTGGGAGCATCTCGTTACGCCCAATCCCTCCGCGCAGCGGAGCCCCAGGGGGTCTGGGGGACTGATCCCCCAGGTAATTGCTCTAGGAGCGTATTCGAGGGCCAGCCCTCGAGCTCCCGTAGCTGGGGGGAACCCCCCAGACCCCCCTACAACTGGTTATACTGTTACGGGGTTCTAGGGGCGGAGCCCCTGCTACAGGGGGTCTGGGGGACTGGTCCCCCAGGTAATTGCTCCTGCAATGTCTTCGAAGGCCAGCCCTCGAGCTCCCGTAGTTGGGGCCAAACCGCCATAGCGGGAATTGGTAAAAGCAGGTCATAAGTCATTTAGTTATAGCGTAGTTTCTAGGGCCGGGGCGAACGTGCCCGGGCGGCGAGACTGCTGTTGGTTTACAGGGGGCGGCAGCTTGAGTCCGTTGAAGAACTTTGAGGGCCGTTCGAGCAAGGGCCGTTGCGGGGCCTTTGAGCACTCGAGGGACATGGTGCGGCGGCGGGCGGAGCCGGAGGTTTTGAGCTCGTAGGCGCGCTGGCGGATCTCCGACTCGGCGCGCTGGGGCAGCAGCACCGAGAGCTCCTCGATGCGCAGGTCGCTGCGGAGCAGCATCTCGTCCTCGTCGGCGGACCACGGCTTTGACGGGGTCTCCTCCTCCTCCTTGTAGGAGAGCGGCGGGGAGGGTGGTTTGTGGACGTAGGACGGGTGGGGGTATCGCGGCGGCGGGGAGGGGGGCATTTGAGCCGCAGCCACTGCGGCTACGAACTGCGGCGGCGGCGGCGGCGGCGGCAGCGAGGCGATGTGGGGCGAGGGCAGCTTGGGGTTAGTAGTCGTAGTCGTCGTGGCGGTCGTAGAGGTCGTTACAGGGGTGGCGGCGGAGTTAGTAGGGGAGGTCGTAAGCGCGTCGTTAGCAGGGTTAGTAGCGGTCGGGGTGGTCGAGGTGGGAGGCGTGGTGGGGGTGCCGTCGCGGTTCTGGGACCGCAGGGTGCCGGACATGAGCCGCCGCCAGCGGAACTGGCAGGCATTGGTGGTCCGGTTGGGGAAGTGGGACGCGATCTCCTTCCAGCCGAGTTTGAGCTGCTCCTTGAGGTGCCTCAGGACCATGTCGTCATTGGGGTCCCACGAGCTCGGCGTTTTGCGGCGGTCCGCCGGGGTTGAAGTCGCCGACGGGGACCCGCTTGTCGCGTTCGCCGACGGCGAAGTCGGGGTCTCATACGGCATCGGGGGCTTGGCCCCGCCGGCGCCCGCTAGGGTGTGTCTACGCTTGAGTGCCGAGGTACTGCTGCTGGCCGGCTTGGGCGAGGAGAGAGTAGAGTACGGAGAGGCCATGCTGGGGGAGATGGGCGAGTGGACGTTTCCTCCCGGGGGATGGTGATGGGTCGACAGCGGCGGCGGTGGAGGCGGGTGGTACTGGTGCGGTGGGTAGTAGTAGCTGGAGGATGGGGTATTGTTATTGGTCGACGACGAGGTATTAGCGGTTGTCGGCGGGTACGACAAGGAGAGCCGTGGTTGGCTGTGGGAGGTCTGAATGGGCGGCAGCTGCGGGCCGTTGTAGCCGGACATGATTGTTTCCTTGTGGGTTGAGATAATACCGGGTTGGTATCGTTAGTCCTTTAGTCGCGCGTCGTTGATAGCCAAGATAATCGCGCCGAGTTGAATGTACGCTTGTAGTAGATGGAGGCCGGGTAACAGAGGACCAGTAATTCCATAGAGGCCGAAAGAAGGGGAAATGCCGCCGATGGAGGAGGATGCGGTTTAGATATAGGTCAAGCTAAGCGAAAACGGTTCGGTTCGGGGGTGGGGACTGCTCAGCGCATCATCTTCATGCTGTGGGAGTAGGCCCAATGATGCATGATGTAGTGGGCTGCTTTAAGCGATCGGCCAAGACATGAGCCAAAAGCAACCCCTCCGATCGCGATGCGTCAACAAAAATCCCGATGAGATGGGCTGCGCCAGCGGTGGGCCGTGCTGTCACGTCGGCTACTATGCGTTGATTACCACGCCCTGCCGCACGGCCACCTCTCTAGCCAAATCCGCTGGGGCTACAGGCTGCGCGCCCGTCGACCCCAAAAGTACCCACGGCTAGTACAGTACAGTACAATGCCATGGTGTATACAGTGATGTCGAGGTCTTGGCAACTCATCCCATCTATCAAAGATCTGCGCTGCACGAGCCATATTCGCGAGCCCGTATGGCGCTCGGACGAGCAAGTGGGGCCGCCGATCAGCCTATCTTCAAGACATTTAGCCATCTCTGTTCCAGTGGTCCTGCGTCATTGGCCCCGGCAAAAGCAACCTGCCTCGGCGTGATGCGAACCGCCTCCCTGCCACCCCCCAGAGCCGCCATGATTGGAGGACGATAAGGCCATCATACCCCGATATCGGGAGATTCCCCAAACGGCTTCACATGTATGGAATGCCATTCCTGCTCCAGAACCATCTGAAACCGCATCGGCGAACCGTTTCGTCATGGCTATACCCTCCGCTATTGAACGCCCTACCATGGGGGCCCCGCCGTACCGCGTCCATCTGGGGGTCTCTCTGGGGGTCTCTCTGGGGGTCCCACTGGGGGTCGCGGGTCAGGGTATGAGGGCGGTATTATCTCTCCTACGTCGTATAGCCGGCAGGATAATATTATAGGCGTGATGGAATTAGTCACGAGCAGAGCATCGCTCGCAGCGGGTTGGGCCTTCTGTGATCGGCCCGAAACGCACGGGGGCTGGTGGTGGTGGGTCGCAGCCACAAACCCACATAATCGTGCGACAGTGGTGATGCATCGATAATGCGAGGGGAACAGTCGAGATTCCGCTGATCTCCCGCGCACCTCGCCAGCAGCAACTCGCTACTACCGTTTCCAGCGGGTTAGGGTGCCCTTGCTACGGCGGACCCATATGTTGCAACGCTGCGACCCTGTGAATGGGGGTCTGGGGGGAACCCCCAGCTACGGGAGCTCGAGGGCTGGCCCTCGAAGACACGGGGTGCAATTACCCTGGGGGACCAGTCCCCCAGACCCCCTGGGGCTCCGCTACGCGGAGAAACCGCTCATTGTAACGGGGGTCTGGGGGTGGAACCCCCAGCTACGGGCGCTCGAGGGCTGGGATAGATGTTGGTAACGGCTCGTTACAGCGTAACGAAATGTCCCAACGCGAGCTACCGGCCGATCGGAAGCCCATGTAATACGCGAGGCGATAATAAAATACGCAGATCGACTGATACCTGGTAATAATACGGCCCCTGGTACATATTCCAGGGTCAGAATTCCAGGTGGCCCACCTCATCTGCACCTGCCGCACGCCGTTTTCGGAGAGGCACATCATCACATCATCGCTGGCCTCCGTGGACCCGAAACCCGGGATTCCCCGGATTGTATACCATGCATGCTGATCCAGCCGCACCTCCATTCCCCCAGTGGGGACGGGACAATGGAATGTTTCACGAACCTCAACCATAGATCTATACCAGTAGACGAGGCAGTGAGCTTGGTCGATGGTTGGTTAGTCGTTTGTCGTTACCGAGAGAGCTTGGGCTATTGGGTCGGCTCCATGTAAGAATGCCGCCGGGACCCAGGGCCGGTCCTATGCCGTCGGGTCATCATGAGGGGACTACGCAAGGGCTGACAATGGTCTCATGTACAACGGCATTACTGAAGCCGTTTGAGAACTTGTAGGCAGCTACATGCGGCGGAGGTCTAGGATACGGCTAGCAACTTCATTATCAACCCCCCGCTTGGTACGACTGGGCGGAACCACTGTTCGATGCATTGTTCTTCGTTGTCAGCGCTGTAACGCCATCCCCACAGTCCTCTGCATCGTAAAACGCGATAACGCACTCGCCCAAACACCTCAATGTGGCTGTTCCCCCGTCAATGCTGACATTGCTGCAGTCAACCGTTTCCGGCGCAACCCAGGTAATCCTAGGAATGTTCTCCACTCAGTAAATGGCCATTCCCCAGTCCCTGCAAGTCCCACAGATAACGGCTCTTCGCATCTTTCACCGTGGGGGAGGTACATTGACGGGTGGGTGCGGCTCATGCGGCGGGGTCTGGGGATTTCCCCCAGCTACGGGAGCTCGAGGGCTGGCCCTCGAAGACACTTGGGGGCCAACTACCCTGGGGGACCAGTCCCCCAGACCCCCTGAGGCTCCGCTACGCGGAGAAACCGCTCATTGTAACGGGGGTCTGGGGGTGGAACCCCCAGCTACGGGAGCTCGAGGGCTGGCCCTCGAAGACACTTGGGGGCCAATTACCCTGGGGGACCAGTCCCCCAGACCCCCTGGGGCTCCGCTGCGCGGAGATATCGCTGGTGTAATTTAGGGCCCATGGACTTCTGACCACGATTATCGATAAATACATGGCACACTAATACCCTCTGTGGTGCGGCTGTGCATCATGCGGCGCGAGTGTACCATTGTTTCAGGGGACTCCGGAGAGAACAGTGGCCGCCACGAAAAAGATGTCCAGCCGGTATATCGGGTACGGAATTGCCGTAGTCATTGCGGCGGATTGAGGGATGCTATTGTTAGGATCTGGTCATACGAGATCGGACAGCGACACACGGCACCAAGGAGATACGGCAGCCGCTACGAACCTGGAGAGATGCATGGCGAACGGAGATCGCATAATATATGCATGAAAGTGGTCACCTCGCCCTTTTAATCTCTTTTCGACCCTCCTGTAGGGTTTTTGCCCCTGGTCGGTCTCTCTCCAACCTCTTTACCTCTCAGGTCTGTAGTTCACCAATCCTCCATCTCCAAGACCGTTCATTATGGGCCCTTGTAGGGGACCCTATTGGGTAACCGATGATTTGACAGCGTGCTTCAGACACCGGTAAGTTCTCCTGGTAATTGTTGAAGAATTGTTAATTAAAAATAGGTATCTTCAGGAGTACTTGCTTGGAATAAGCGCCACTGTTTCCGTGGCTCTAGTTACTCGAGCTGGGCTCAGATTGCTTGCACGCCGCAAGATCGCTGCCGACCCAGCCAGACAGCCATTGCTCGGAACTGCTCAAGATGCACCTGGAGTTGATGAGTATCTGGTCCAAGATAACCACCGCTATACCTATGCCACGGAAAGTTATGGCAGTATCGTAGAGTCGGGTGAAAAGAAACAATTGCCTTCGCCAGCATCTTCTCTCATGGATGATGATAATCTCATACCCGACGAGCGTACCGATATCATCATCACTCAAGTCACCCGCCCTACCTCTGATAGAGTCAAAGCTATTGTTGAATGGATTGCCGCGGCAATGCAGCTGGTCCTGGCAATGACCGCGCTGACTGTTGGATCTATTCGTAGCGAATGGAGTGAGTCCTCTTGGACCCCAGCAATAATTGCCCTCTTCTGGCTCTATACTTTTGTCCTCTCGTCCGTTCGGCTCTATTTCATAAACTCTTCATCAAGTTCTGTGGGCGGCCTGTGGAATCATGCTACGGCGCTTTACCCGCTTGCATGGATCTCCGCCACTATCACTCTCAGATCCGCCCTCCTACACCCATTCTCTCCCGCCTCGCGGTCATACTATATCGCTAGTTTTGCCCTATCGACTGTACTTGTCTACTGCATCTACTCGTCAAAGACTGGTAACAAGCCCGCTCGATTGTATGTTTCCCCTGGCAACCATCCTAACCCTGAGCCAATCTCCAGTATCTTCTCGCTACTGACATTCACGTATATGGATCCCTTCATCTGGCACAGCTACTGGGAAAAAATTACTGCCAAACATGTTTGGGATTTGAACGAAGTGGACCATGCTTTTTACGCGCTACAAAATTTCCGAAAAATTAAATCCACCGCTACTTTCGCTTGGAAGACTCTCCGCTTCTTCAAAGGGCCCATTTTAATATGCAGCCTTTACTCATCCCTATATGCTGTCACAATCTTTGGCCCCGCTGTGTTTGTTAAACTCATTCTCGACTATGTTGAGCACCCTTCAAAGGCTACCACAGAAGTTGCATGGCTCTATGTAGTTGGAATTCTTATTCCCTCGCTGATAAAGACTATCGCTAATGGCCAGGCGGTTTTCATTGGCCGTCGGGCAAGTGTCCAAATCAGAGCTATCATTATTGGTGAGGTATACGCAAAGGCACTTCGCCGAAAGACAGCCGCTGCCACAGGGTCTCTTTCTCAAAAAGAGGATCGTAATGATGGAGAGGATGACCAGGACGACAACTCTAAGAAGAACGACAAGAACAGTACCACTCAAGCTAACCTCGGCGCAATTACAAACCTTATGGCCATTGATGCCTTCAAGGTCTCCATGATTTGTGCGACATTTCACAATTTTGTCGAGGGCACCCTTCAGATAGTCCTCGCCTTCGTCTTGCTTTACGCCATCCTTGGATGGAGCGCTATTGTAGGCGCCGCTGGTATGGCTGCGGTCCTCCCGGCAAACTATTGGTTTTCTAAAAAGTTCGCTGCCTTCCAGACTAAGCTTATGGCAGTTACTGACAAACGAATCGAAAAGACAAACGAGGTACTACAGGCAATTCGTATCATCAAGTATTTTGCCTGGGAACAGAAATTCACCGATAGCGTACTCTCCATTCGTGAGAAGGAACTCTCTGTACTTCGAGCCCGATTCATGTTTTGGGCAGTTGGCGCAGTGTTTTTCTTTGCGGCACCTCTGATCAATACTTGTATTTCTTTCCTGTCGTATACAATGATTCAGGGAGAAATACTCACTGCGCCCATTGCCTTCACTTCTCTCACCTTATTCAACCTTATGCGTCAGCCAATTGACTTGATGAGGATGCTCCTTTCTGGCGTGCTTCAGGCCATGGTTTCTCTTGATCGAATCACTCAATTCCTCGCTGAGGATGAGACTGATAAGTACAATCAATTGAGCCATGCTACACCGCGGGGGCCGAACTCGCCATACATTGGCTTTGAGAACGCCAACTTCTCTTGGCTATCTTCTGCCCACGCCCAGCGTGACCCTGAGAGCTATAACTTCCAGCTTCGGGACCTTAATGCCGATTTCCCAGTGGGGAAAATGTCAGTTATTGTTGGTCCAACTGGTTCAGGCAAGACGTCGCTGCTCATGGCATTGCTAGGAGAAATGGACCGTGAATCTGGTAAAACTTTCTTGCCTGGTGTGGGTAGCCGAGAAGACTTCAAGCCAGACTCTGCTACCGGATTTTGCGATACCATTGCGTACTGCTCTCAACAGGCATGGTTGGTTAATGACACGCTTCGAAATAATATCTTGTTCGCCAGCGACTACGACGAAGCCCGGTATAATGCTGTCATTGATGCGTGTAGCTTGCGCCGCGACCTTGATATCCTCGATGCCGGTGACCAAACCGAAGTTGGCGAGAAGGGTGTCACTCTCTCCGGTGGACAGAAACAACGTATTTCTCTTGCTCGGGCAGTTTATTCCCGAGCCAGGCATATTCTCCTTGATGATTGCCTCAGCGCTGTTGACTCGCATACCGCTCTTTCCATTTATGAAAACTGCATTGCTGGGCCCCTGCTTAAGAACCGCACTGTTATACTTGTTTCACACAATGTGGCCCTTACCATCACTCAGGCGGATAAGATCTTCGTCATGGAGAATGGACGTATCAAAGCACAGGGCACTCCTGCTGATGTTATAACCACAGGCGCCCTCGGTGATGATGAGCTAGTAAAGCAGGGTGTCAATGCCTCTCCGAATGGCTCTCGGGAGATTACTCGAGTTAGTTCTGTTGTCAACATTTCCGAGGATATTAGCAGTAGCAAGAAGGTCTTCGGCGCGGAAGATGTGCTCGAAGGTGAAGGGGTTGAGCATTCTGCTGATTTGTCCTCTGATCCATCAATTGAACAGAAACCAAATACCGAGGACGTGGTGAAATCTAACGGCAAACTAATTGAAGAAGAAGGTATGGCCCGCGGTGTTGTTGAACGGAAGGTCTATGTTCAATATATCATGTCTATGGGTAGGTATGGCTTCTGGATCGCTCTATTGAGCTTCTTTTTCTTGCAACAGGTTACCAATGTTGGCCAGTCATGGTGGATCCGTGAGTGGACTGTCAAAGGTATGATTGCCAAGGTCATTTCTCCTAGTGTATTCACCGCGTCTACTGATACCTCTTACCACGTTGGATCTTATCTTAATACTGCATCTGGTTTCTTGAGCACAGCTTGGAAAGAATATACTTACAAGCCAAGTTTGACCACGTCAGGTCCTCCTAGTGCCAAAGCTCATACCGTTGGATATTATCTGTGTATTTACTTTGCTATCGGAATGGGGAACGTTTGTGCTGCAACTCTCAAGGAGTTTATTATCTTCTTTGGTGGTCTGAGTGCATCTCGTATTCTTTTCAACCGACTGCTCACCTCCGTGCTCGGTGCTAAGACAAGATTCTTTGATACAACTCCAGTTGGTCGAATTATGAATCGATTTTCAAAGGATATTGAGGGTATTGATCAACAACTGAGTCCGATTGCCAGTGATATGGCTTATTGCTTGGTTACTGTCTTTTCGACTACTATCCTAATCGCATATATTACTCCAGGTTTCCTTATCATGGGAGTGGTGATATTAATTCTCTACTACATTGTTGCAGATCTCTATTTGACTTCATCACGTGAGTTGAAACGACTGGACTCTGTAACTCGGTCCCCAATCTTCCAGCATTTCGGTGAAACTCTGGTCGGCGTTTCTACAATTCGTGCATATGGTGACCAGAGACGATTTATTAGAGATAACCTGAAAAAGATTGACAATAACCAACGACCGTTCGTCTACTTGTGGAATTGCAATCGATGGCTCTATTTCCGGGTCGACACCATTGGCTCCCTTGTTGCTTCTGGCGCTGCTGCATTCATTCTACTTAACATAAACAGCCTTGACTCAGGTCTTGCAGGACTCTCTCTATCTTATGCCCTCATGTTCAATGAGGTTGTCTTGTGGGCGGTACGACTTTACGCAGAGCTCGAGATGAACATGAATGCGGTTGAGCGTATTTTAGAATACACCAATCTAGATGATGAGGCACCAGCTATTATAGAAGATAATCGTCCACCCTCCAATTGGCCGTCGAAAGGTGAAATTGTTTTTGACGATCTGTCGTTGAGATATGCGCCTGATTTACCATTGGTTATCAAGAACGCCAGTTTTACGGTTCCGTCCTTCAACAAGGTTGGTATTGTAGGACGAACTGGGGCCGGTAAGTCCACCATTATCACTGCATTGTTTCGATTCCTTGAAGCCGACAATGGCTGTGTCCTCATTGATGGGTTGGATATTTCCACAATTGGTTTACGAGATTTACGGGAGAATCTTGCAATTATCCCGCAGGACCCGACTCTCTTTGTGGGTACCATCAGGTCTAATTTGGATCCATTTGGTGTTTGTACTGATCAGGCAATCCTTGAGGCCCTTCGACGTGTTCATCTTATCGAGGAGGTTCCACCGGCCAATGGCATCACCAGTTCCTCTTCTTCCGCTTCTGATGGTGAAAATAATAATCAGTTCCTTAATCTCGAAAACAAGGTAACCGAAGGCGGTGGTAACCTTTCCCAGGGCCAAAGACAACTCGTGTGCCTTGCAAGAGCTCTGTTAAAGGCTCCGAAAATTCTTCTCCTTGATGAGGCGACGGCATCCATTGACTACGATACCGACATCAGGATCCAGTCAACTATCCGAGAGGAGTTTGTTGATACAACTATTCTTACCATTGCACACAGGTTGCGATCCATTGCAGATTACGACCTTGTTCTTGTTATGGATCATGGTGAGATTATTGAGTACGCTGCTCCTTACACGCTTATCCAGAAAGATGATGGTATATTCAAGGATATGTGCGCCAAGTCTGGCGAGTTTGACGCACTTGAAGCTATGGCCAAAAAGGCATTTGATTCTAAAATGTAATTTAACTTTTATACTTCATATATACCAATTTACTATTCATAAAATGAATTATTCGTCGGTAGCACATTAAGGGGCGCGAAATTTGAAGTACGATCTCTGCACCATGAACCCGCATCATGCACATTGGCCGTATCCCCGTATCAGCCGCAAGGGCCCGTATGTGGGGCAAATGCGTCCAAAATTCGCCCTGTAAATCGACTCAATATCTACGAACCTCGCTTATTCCTCCCCTAGTATTTTCTTTCTCCTTTTCATCCTTCTATGGTGTTGCGTTTGGTTTTGAATTAAGAAAGTCGAGGACAGGATTGCTAAAGGACTGCAGACCTAGTCATAAAAATAGCAATTGATCACAACTCAGTATTTTCACCCCTAGCGTGACGCTACCCTATTTCCTGACAACAACAATATTCCAGGTATTCAGGATCTCCGCTAATCTTTGTATTACTTGAAAACCCCAAAACGATGTTAGGTGACTTGGATAGATCCAACACGAGGCTCCGGTACGACAATGAATATCCATCGACTGGAACGAGACACACCACACAATATACGGTATATACGTACAGCCAAACATCAACATCCAGCTCATTTGACATAAAAATCGGTCCATTATCTATTCCTGTTAGTGGAGTAATGTTTGTACGTATTTGTGCGATTGTTTTTATTGCCTTTTTTATCTATTCTTTATTTTAAATACAATACTGTGCTGCGTTTACAAACGACATCCTCGACAATCTCCTGAGCGGCCATACATGTGCTTTCAGGATGGTTTCTTTAGCTGTGAGCTGTATACAGCGACCTTATCAGCCAGTTCAGACGATAAGAATTACATTGCGCA
Source organism: Blastobotrys malaysiensis (assembly GCA_030558815.1). Lineage (NCBI taxonomy): Eukaryota > Fungi > Ascomycota > Dipodascomycetes > Dipodascales > Trichomonascaceae > Blastobotrys > Blastobotrys malaysiensis. The sequence goes on from JAKTQL010002358.1 coordinate 48,261, forward strand.
GATCCGCCAAAAAAATGACATAGTTGGACAACTGTTCAGTTGAGCTGAGCGAACACATAAAGTCTGACAATGCCTGCGAACCACAATCACTGCTTGTGAACGCCTTGCAGGATTGCAATGGGATAATATCGCATCCGCCAAGCTCAATACTGGAATTAACAGTAACATGGATAGGAACAGTAAGCTTTCTAGTCCAGATCGACCCTTCCGCTTTTGCAACATCGTCCCGCGTATTACTGTAATCAAAAGTCAGTGTAGCAAATGTCATTCCTCGCTTGCCAGCGATTTGAATTTTCATATCACCAGTATGATGTGGCTCAATGGAGAATTTCTGAGAGTTCGTCCATTCCAAAGCTCGTCGGGTATAAAGGAAATATTCACACTCGTAAACCTCACTGAGCGGGAGTTCCTTATTTTGCATTGCTTGCTGCAGTGGTTCTGTAGTTGAGTCGAAGAATGCAAAATGCATCAAGTTAACTGGAACTTCC
>JAKTQL010002359.1:0-32962 GCA_030558815.1 Blastobotrys malaysiensis
TGTGCCCCTTGAGCGTTTACCGGTATTATACATGTTGTGCATTTACATTTTCTTTCATCAACCGCATCTCCCGCCCTGGCCACCTTCGTGGACCCCTCTCCCGTGCGTTTTCTGGTCACTACCGCCATATTGAGAATTAGCAGGGCGGTGGTTGGTGGACGAGTGGTCTCAAACAGCCAAGCCCCACAGCGTGATGGGGTGAGCCGCACCTGCGGCTGGGTCGGAAAACCTCTGTTCGGGAAGGAGTTCCGGACTTGGCCAGATTGGCGCGGCATGAGCAAGCCCTACGGACCCTACGGACCCTATGGCAACCTATGGGAGCCCTATGGGGATCTCTGCACGCTCCTGACAAGAGGAGTCTGCATATGTGATGATTAATGTCTACGTAGTCATCCGCGGTACGAGTCCTTCTCGGAGGAGCGGCTACCATGTGTTCGTATTGGCTGATTATCAAGTGGTTCCATAGCCAAGAAGTTTTAGAAACAACTAGTAAATGGTCATTACTGCCCAGAGATTCACAGATAACATGGTGTTCCACCAAGAAATACAGCCCTAATCCCTAAGGGGAGTTTGGCAAGGGGACTCAGGCGGCTCACTGTATGAATTTCCAACCACGGAAGTTGGTCGGAGGATGCCAGTAATCTGTGGAGACCCTGGGGTACGTTTCTGGACACATCACCTGGCTTTAATCCACGTATGGTATGATTAATAATAGACCATTGATCGTCCAATCTGTACCCGCTTGGATATTGTTAGAGAGGTTTTTGCCCAATTGGCATACAAGTACAAGATCAGAACTTTGAGTAGTATTCCCAGGATACAGAGTACTCGTCATACCCCATCATAATTTTCTTCAGTAGTATTGGTATATACCGATGGTTGAACGGTATCCGTCTAGGTCATTGCAGATGCTATGCTCATCAGGGGTTTGTGGGGGTTTGTCCCTGCGGGAATTGAACCTCGGTTCGTCGAAATGACTCGAATATTGGTCTCAACTTTGGTCGATACCCCACGATGACGATAATCGCTCAAGCGTACATAACCGACGGGCGATCCATCAACTGATCGCTGTCGGCGATTATATGGACCGTCGATACGCTCATCGGTGGTTATCAGGGCCGCGTCTATGTATGGATGCTATTTATCATCCTCGGTCCCTGCGTCCATAAGATTGATCGGAATCCGACCTGGTTCTTCATACTCTATTAAATGTTTGTACAGGTAACCTGAATGTTGAATGGAATACACTACTGGTCCTCGATGGACTTCGATCACCGCTGCGACTCATGCGCTACTACGCCTGTAATACAGTAGTGCAATCATAACCCTACCCTATTACAGTCGGCTCAAAATTGAGTGCGGCTTTCAATGAGTGCGGCTTTCAATGAGTGCGGCTTTATTGAGTGCGGCTTCAATGAGTGCGGCTTTATTCAGTACGGCTTATATTAACATGTGCGGCTTATGCGGCCATGGTATCACATCACGTGACGCAATTGCACGTGCTTGTTGTCGTAACGATAACTTAACTACATTACTCGATACATAACCAATGGCACGGCATCCGATATCGGACATGAGGGGCACTGGCGGGGCACTGAAAAGTTTTGCCAAATGCCAAAAGAGGGCTCCAAACCGACGAAATAAAGCTCAATAACCGCCATTAAACAGCCTCCCTGATGGACCGCACCTCCCGGGACCCAATTCCCAAGATAAAAGAACCCTGGGGAGGGGGACTCCCGTATGTGCGGGGGGGAAATCGCGGATAAGCGAGAACGGAGGTTTTACTGTGACTAATTGCCCGAGCCTATCGTACTGGGCTTAGTACCGCGTATGCAGTGTGAGGAGAAGTGTATCTACATGTGTTGAGTATAACAGTTGGAATAGCCTGCAAGATAAACGGTGTCATAATTGGCGGGTGGCATCAATTGGACATAATTTCACCCTGGGCTTGGATTTCTCCCCTTTTTCCCTCCACCTCCTGTCCACTTGTGTGATTTTTCTCCTCTCTCTTTCTCGTAGACACTAGATAAAATAAGAGTGACCGGGGACGCATAACAAGTACTATATACAGCCAAGAAAAGAGGACTCCCACCACCCTAAAAATAATAAGATGAAAGTATCCGAGAAGCTCCTTCAGGCCCACAAGGATCCAAATGATCCGGCGACCTTCTCGTTTGAATACTTTGTGCCTAAGACCTCGCAGGGGTTGCAGAACCTCTACGACCGTATGGACCGAATGTACGATCTCGGGCCCCAGTTTATCGATATTACTTGGAACGCCGGTGGTCGCCTGTCTAACCTGACCTGTGAGATGGTCGCGACAGCCCACTCCGCGCTCGGTCTCGAGACCTGTATGCATCTGACCTGTACCCGAATGCCAACCGAAAAGGTTGAGAACGCTCTCAAGGATGCCTACAACGCCGGGTGCCAGAACATCCTTGCGCTTCGAGGCGACCCTCCAGCGGTCGGCGGCGAGTGGGAGGCCGTCGAGGGTGGCTTCTCCTACGCGAAGGACCTGGTCAAGTACATTCGAGATAATTACGGCAACTACTTTGACATTGGTGTCGCCGGGTACCCAGAGGGTGACCCCGACGAGCGAAACCCGGACGTTTTGATCCCGTTCCTCAAGGAGAAGGTTGACGCCGGTGCTTCATTTGTCGTTACCCAGATGTTCTACGATGCTGAGAACTTCATTGAGTGGGTCCACAAGTGCCGAAAGGCCGGGATCACCGTGCCCATTATCCCGGGTATCATGCCAATCTCTACCTACGCCAGCTTCATGCGACGGGCCGATTGGTGCGATATTAACATCCCCAAGGAGTTCCAGGACAAGCTCGAGCCTATCAAGAACGACGATGCTCTGGTGCGACAGGCCGGTACGGAATTGGTAGCGGACATGTGCCGAAAGCTGCTCGACTCTGGGGTCATTAACCACCTCCACTTTTACACCATGAACCTCGAGAAGTCGACTATCATGGTCCTCGAGAAGCTGGGGCTCGTCGACACCGAGTCTCTGGTCTCCAAGCCGGTCAACTCGAGCCGACCGACGCCTCCTCTCCCATGGCGACAGAGTCTGGCGCTGGGCCGAAAGGAGGAGACGGTGCGACCCATCTTCTGGAAGAACCGAAAGCACTCGTACGTGTCGCGAACTGCCGAGTGGGACGAGTTCCCCAACGGACGGTGGGGCGACTCGCGGTCTCCGGCGTTTGGCGATCTCGAGCGATATGGCGTGCTCATGCGACAGACTGCGACCAAGGCGATCCAGCTGTGGGGCACTCCATCGACCCCAGAGGAGCTCGGGGAGCTGTTTGCACAGTACATTGACGGCAAGGTCAAGTCCCTGCCGTGGTCCGACATGCCCATCTCCGATGAGATTGAGTCGATCAAGCACCAGCTGGTCGACCTCAACAAGCGCGGGTTCTTGACGATCAACTCGCAGCCCGCTGTCAACGGTGTGCGATCTAACCACCCGGTCCACGGATGGGGTCCCTCGAACGGCTATGTCTACCAGAAGGCGTACCTCGAGATGTTTGTGTCCCCAGACAAGATTGACAAGCTCGTGGCGGCGTGCGACAAGAACGAGGACGTTACCTACTACGTGGTCAAGCAGGACGGCGAGCTGCGAACCAACTCTACCGTCGACGGCCCCAACGCCGTCACCTGGGGCATTTACCCCGGCAAGGAAGTCATCCAGCCCACTGTGGTCGAGAAGATCTCCTTCTTGGCCTGGAAGGACGAGGCGTTCCGACTCGGCGAGGAGTGGGCCAACATGTTCGAGGCGGACTCGCCAGCGCGAAAGTTCATTAACACCGTCTCCAAGGAATGGTACCTTATCAACATTGTCCACAACGATTTCCAGGACTCACTCGGCATTTTCAACATTTTCAACGGCTTGTAAGGCTGCAGGCTAACGCCTTTATCTCATGACATCAACTGTCGACATCAACTGTCAAAGGTATTTATTATTAACGAAGTTCACGAAGTTTACGATATACCACTCTGGGATTATTCAACAATCTCGGTACCATGTATGTATATATACGATATCAATTCAACAATTGACGATTACGATAAATTGACTCATATGGCATTTTTCTGGCTGCACATGGACAAATAATCTATCCAAGCACGACTTCCTATTCCAGGGCCAAGAGAGGCAGGCTCGGAGATGCAATTGATACAGTCTAAGATAAATAAATAAGTGTCGTTATATCTCTTTGAGGATAGTCTGACATCGGTCTCGGATAATTGAGAGCTCTTTAATCTCCTTGTCCCCCTCCGGAGACGCTTCGATCCACGAATCCACGAGCTTGATAGCCTGCTGGCCCTGAAGAACAGCCTCGGCACGCTTACCCTGGGCCAACAGAGACCCCAATTTCTTTTCAATTGTCAGAACCCACCGAGCCGCGTGCCGAACGTTCAACCGTTTGGTCACGTCTTCCGAACTCTCTTTCGTCGACTTGAGCTGTGGGAGCCGCTTGGAAACGTCGCTGATGCGTGATAAATTCCCAATCAGATCATCCCGAGTACGGTCTTGTTGACGCGATGCCATTCCTTGGAGAGTCGCACTGGCGGTGATGAGCTTGTTGTAGTTATTGTAGACTAATGCTTTTTGCTCACTCTCCAGCGTCCTCAGCTCTTCCACGACAGTATTTTCATGCATCAGCAGGTTCCGAATGTCGCTCTCTGCAAGTACCTGCTCGACGAATGCGTCTGCATTCGCAACCTCATCGAGAGCCGACGAAGTCTCGGTCTCATCATCCAGGCTGCTGCTACTGGAGGGTGCAGAAGCAGGGACCACAGGGGTTTTCGGAGATGGAGTGTCCACCCTGCCTTCCTGGAGTTTGTAGAACTCTCGAAGCCGTTTCCTAGCCTCCGTTTCTGTCGATGGAGTGCCCTGGCGATCGGTCATGCTGTGTCGTCGTTATCTTTGGGAACACATCACCTAAAATTGAATCCGACGACACTATAACCCCTGCATTTACGACACCGGTGCTGTTGCCCATAATAGATAATGAACCCCCTACTGAACTCACACAGAGCTAATCTGGCCATGATGGCGGTGACCGTGTGTTACTACGCATTTGCGGCGGCCATTAACACCCAGAACGGGTACATGATTCGGCCCGTAACCAAGATCAAGACGATGGGCGAGCTTATTAACCAAGGCATTATGACCCTGGCAAACTATTTGTTCCATGGAGGGGTGGTATACTTTTGCGTAAAAGAGCTGTACAGCAACCTGCGGTTCTGCTACTACCACAGCAACAACTCCGACTTGCTCCAGTTCTTGGGGGCCATGTCGAGCCTGGAAGTGCTTATGCTGGGGCTGTTTGTAGGCGCTGCATTTGGAACTCAGTACTACGCGACAATAACCCGGGGGCTCCGCACGGTACAGGGTGGGTCAATTGCCGTTGGTATTGTCGTCTCAACTGCCATTGGGCTCTACTCAATTGAGTAACTCTTCTGGCGATTCCCCAACAAACACTTGGCTCCTTCCCACAATGAGCGACTGCGACGACTGCGACGACTGCGACGACTGCGGCTGAAGAGGGGCTGCTGCATAGATCATCCTCATGACCACCATTTAATTAATACCACACTTTTTACACAATTATATTAAACTCATGCAGGGGAGGCTTATCCGACTAGCCGGGTTTACCTTTGGGGCTCTTGACCATTCGGAGCAGGGTCCCTGCAGCAAAGTGTTCAGGATCCGTGTGACCCAGTCTTCTCCGGAGCGCTCCGTATTCCTCCCGCATGGCTTCGTTGTGCTCCTGATGGGCATCTGATATAGCAGAGTGCTCCTTGGGCTCAATGAGACTCATCTGGTGGCACAGTAGCCGGGCCTCGTACCGCAGCTCCATTGGCGTTTCTGCAAGCCCCAGCATGGTAGGGTCGCAGTAGAAGGAGCACTTGGGGTCGACCCCCATCAATTCCTCCATATCCTTGAGGATCTCAGTTGTGTAATAAGCGTACTTGCCGTTGGTGCGGTACGGCAAAATGTGGATCGTCATACCGCTCTTGTACCGCGGATAGCACACCTCGCTCTTGAAAAAGACGACATTGTGCACTGCGCTGGGTGGAGGCTCAATGGCCACCATCTTCATGACCTTTTGTCGCTCGCAGAGTCGCCGGTCGCGCTCTGTCTGCTCTGAAGAGGCCCGAATGACCTGTACATAGGTGTACTCCGTCAGTCCAGTAGCGTACCCCACCGCCTCCCGAATGCGTGTATAATGCCAAACCCGCATCCCCTGGCGCAATTCGTACATTGGAATCTCTCCCTCTTCTTCTGGCTCTGGAGACGAGGAATTCTTGCTCCTCTTTGGTGATTTGGAGTCTTTCCCAAGGTCTGCGAATCGCAGCAAGTGGGCATCGTGGGCCGCAGCCTTGTTGTTGGCCACTTTAAGGAGTGTAGGCATATCGGGAGACACCCTGACGTATACCATCATATCCTTGGAGAAAGGTCGGCCCTGGCACTTTGTCTTGCCCTCGTCGAGTTTGATGAGGCGCTTTCTGGCAATCCCGCACAGATTACCGCGGGGGTTGTTATAGTTGTGGCTAATAGACCGCGATTGTACTTGCTGTAGAGCATTGTAAATGCGGGTTCCGCGCTCTGCGTCGTATTGCTTGGCTTCTTCAAAAAGTTCCGCAATGGTCTTGGGCAGCGGCTTGTACGGCGTGCTTTCAAAGGCCTCGAGCTGAAGCGATGCAGGGTTCAATCGCGCCTTCGGAAGAGTGTAGTCGGTTTTGAGCGACTCTAGCGACTCGCTTTTCTTGATTCTCTTGGCAGAGGGGACTTCTTCGTCGCTGGGATTGAGCAAATCAATGAGATTGGACCGCTTGGGCAGGGTCGGGGATGAGATTGGAGAGCTCTGACTCAGTCGTCTGAGCGACTCCGCTGACGACGACGATGAGGAAGAAGAAGTGATGAAGGAGGATAGAGATGTCGAGTTGGGCCGGAGGGGGAATGCATCCAGTGGACGAAAGTAATCCACACATTCAACGAGCCCCTTGGATTGGGGATGGTACGGACTATCTTCAACGGATAACAGTTCTTCGTGTTCTCTGACCTCCATTGGGAATCCCCTCATGGGCTTAGCAACCAGGGTACGCATTATGGAAGTGTAAAAACTGAAGGAGTTCGGGGTCTTGTAGATCCTGTTTATATACACGAGAGGGCCCTCATTTGTCTCCTGCTCCATCTATCATAATACTGCCCTTTTTAAAGCAGTCTCAGTTACTTTTGACCGCATAGTAGAGGGATAATGCAACCATGTGCGTTATCATACGTTGTAGGTGATTGTACCAGTCATTCTGCCTAGCACTCTGCCTGGCATACTGCGTGGTTTCTTTTCCTTCCCCACCAAGTATAGGATGAAATGCTAGTTGCAGGATATTGCGGATATAGATGAACTATACAGGACACTAAGGTGATGGCGAGGCTAGGATACCCCATATGGGGGTGTTTTGTAACTGGTGGTTTTGCCATGAAACTCTTTGCTCGGCTAGTTTGGGCCTCAATTGACAGGTCCATACCAGTCTCTCACCTGCGATCTCCACTATATGGGGTTTGATGAGGTCATTTTGGGGCAGACAGGAGAGATGTGTACGATGTGATAGGTCTGTGGATTATCATGGATATTACTTTTTACTTCCACATGGCTTTCTGCAGCTCCGGTTTAATTGACGGCCTTGGATACGTTGCATTTTACCCTGTTATCAACTATACTTGTACAGTAGGAATTGAGTCGTCAAATGAGGACATCGGTCCCGCATGCATGCACCCCAAGCACCCTACATGCCGGGACTTTGGTCTGTTTCCCCTCCTAGAGACTTGACAAATTGAAAGAGGATTGAGTGGATTGAACGTTTGGCGTTTCTCATTGAGTGTCTCATGTCGCCAACGGCTGCGGCGCCGGCCATGAGCCGCATACCCGGAGTAGCGTTTCGAATTCATGAACCTCCATAGTTTCAAGTTAATCACGGGTTGAGCCGGAGGGCTGCTCTTCCGGAGGAATACCACCACACGTGTGTACGGCTCAAAATTAATTAAAAGTAATACCGAGAAGAGCAGTGCATGATGTTGAGATTGTCCGCGACAAGTATTCGCCGACCGCGCAGCTTTCGGCCCTCCCCGGGGTTCTAGGGGCGGAGCCCCTGCCAACTGGGGGTCTGGGGGACTGGTCCCCCAGTACACTAACTGTCCAGTGTCTTCGAGGGCCAGCCCTCGAGCTCCCGTGGCGGGGGCTCCGCCCCCAGACCCCAAGGTCATTGCGGGGTACACTCGGCCTTTGGTACCCCGGTTCAAAGTCTCCTGACCTATTGGAGTGCACGACTAGCAGTGTAGAATTAGTAGCATTAGTATAGGCAAAATCAATCATAATATGTACAAGTCATCAAATTACCAGCCAAACGCCTCGGTATGCAGGTAAATCTCCTCTGGAACGACACCAGCCTCGTTCCGGCGACCGGCAATCACGTTCGTCTGGAGGCCAGCAGTAGCGTTGGCGACTCGAGCCCGGACTGCATCGCAACCAGAGCTGATGACGACTGTTCGAGGCCCGAACGAGGATGCAAATTGGGTCATAACCTGTTTGATGTCGGGTCTGCCCTGGATGAACTCAACCGCCTTGTTGGCCTTCTTCTCCTCACACGACAAGTCCAAGTCTTCCTGGGTCACGTAGATCTGGCATTGCACGGAGATTCCCTCGGGCATCTGGGCAATCGCACTGGTAATGGACTCCTCGTACCAAGAAAAGGTACCGAGGTTTCGCATGATCCAAACAAGACGGATCCGCTGAGTTCTGACCACAACGCCATCGCTGACAAGACCAGCAATGTGCTCCAAGAAGGGGACTACTGCAGTAGCACCGGAGCCAGAGCATACCAGCACCACGTCGTCAAACGTCTCGGCCCGTCGCGACATGCCACCATAAGGGCCGTCCCAGAACACCTTGTACTCCAGATCCTTCTTGGCAGAGGCCTGTTCAAACAGGGTCCTGGTGAACCCGCCGTATGGACGGGCGATGAGCCGCAGCTCCACCGACGACCTGTCAAGGCTGTACCTTGGAAGAGACCCAATGGTGAACGGGTGGTTCCCCAGCGGCTGGATCGACGCGAACCGGATAAACGTATGCTGACCGGGCTGCCAGTGCGGGAACCGAGAGCTAATAATACGCACCTCGACGGCATTGTCTGGTAGCACCCGGAGGGTCGCCTTGTCGGTAGTGAACCAGTCCTGGCGGATATTCAGATAGCTCGTCTTGGTAAAGTACCGATATAGCAACCCCGCACCCCACAGCGCCAGCGTGGCCCACAGATACGCCCACGACTCGAGACTATTACCATCGTGCCAGAACAGCACGCCAAAGTACGCAATGGCGACGGGCCAATGGACATGCAAAAACGTTTCGTAGTATCGGGCTCGGATCGTCTTGATCGAGAAGAAACAGAGGATCATGAGCAACGCAATGGCGACTGTCCCAGAAATGTCGAAAACATCACTGACATAGAACTGGCGGAGCCACTGGGCGCCGCCCTCCCACACGGGCTGGGCCAAGAAGGGCACGGTATGGACCCACGCAAAGAAGAGACTCAACCAGGCCACCAGCTGGTGGTACACATTGAGACGCTCGTAACTGAGTCCCGTGAGTGCCGTGACGACATTGGACTTGCCAGAGAGCGTGTAGATCAACGGAGTCAGCGCATTGGAGACCATTCCGGCCCGCACTGCCAGCGGCGGCGAGCCAAACTTGAAGCACGCCCGGTACCAAAAGTGTGGAATGAACACAATGCACAGCATGAACAGAAACGCCGATGCCATAATCGCCAGCACATTGACCTGTGACGGCAACGCCGTGTACCTGGAGATCACTGGGTACCGTCTGTACCCGGCCCATCTCACTACGGCAAAGACCCTTCGCAACACCCCGCCCGGGCCCCGGGCCTGGCGGCGCCCTTGGTGCCTCAGGTCGCTAATATGGTTGAATCCTCGGTAGACAATGCTCAGGAAAACTAGCACTACCATATAATACATGCACCACCGAGCATACTTGTTATTACTGGCCCACGACACCTTCTCCTGCGAGATGGTCTTCCCGTGGGCAAAGTGGTCCGAGCCGAGTGCGCTACAGTCGTACTCGACCCCATCTTGAACCGCCATGAAAGGTCCCATTTCTACTGCTCGGTACTAAGTGATATCGGGACTAATATATAGTACTCCTTGAAGATCGGCTCTATAGCTGTCTTATATGCTGTGCTGCTTTTTCGTCCTGCGAGCAAATTCGACTACAATTTGCTCACCTGCGCATAACGTCGCCAGACCGCCAGACCGCCAGGGTTCCAAACGGGATATTCCATCCGACGCATGCAAGGAACTGCCCGGAGGCATGTTGGAGACTGACGAGTAAAGACCCTTGAGCTATTGGCGACCAGCCAGAGACCAGACAAGCTCTCGCGACTCATGGCGGGTGACTCAGGCGTCGGAATCCCTGCCGGTCCCTTGACATCCTCTCCCGGTCGACCATGACTCCTCTGGTAGGTTCCTCCAGAGAGCAAATTGTCCAGACCCTGCGGGGGTTATATGCTCAATGTGCTCAGAACGCCATTTCGAGGTATGGTTTCCGAGATGCGTTGAGCCGTTAGGCCTTTACGTAACGCTCATGTACTCATTTAATATGCTCAACTGCTCAACTGCTCAACGTGCTCAACGTGCTCGCGGACACCGTTAGGTCCTTCCGAGCTATTGGTAACTGCTCATAATGTATTCGAGGGCCAGCCCTCGCCTTGCGACCGCTCTTTATCCAATTACACTAGCGAGCTCTCCGCATAGCGGAGCCCAGGGGGACCAGTAACTGCTCAGAATGTATTCGAGGGCCAGCCCTCGAGCTCCCGTAGCTGGGGGCCAAGCCCCCAGACCCCCCTGTAACGAGATTTTGTTACAACCTCCCAACCCGTAACGAAACCGGGCTCTCCCGTTACACCGAGTTCTCCGCGCAGCGGAGCTACAGGGGGTCTGGGGGACTGGTCCCCCAGCGTATACTCTAGCAGTACTCCCCGTTCAATTGATCTCTCCGGGGAGTTAAAAGAGGCCTGGGGGACTGGTCCCCCAGTGTAACCACCGTTGAGCTCGGGTAGCTAGGCTTTGTTACAACCTCCCAAGGGGTAACAAGCACTGTAATGGGTTTCCCATTACACCCGCGGGTTCCTCCGCGCAGCGGAGCCCCAGGGGGTCTGGGGGACTGGTCCCCCAGGACAATCGAGGTCCTCCAAGCCCTTCTTCGAGGCCGTACCGCGGGTATAACCGTGCTGGCAGGTCCTATAGCCCTTCACGGCTGAGGCTCGGAGAAACCTCCACCCACCACCAATGGCTCTCGAGACGTTGAGAAACCTTCTTTTCCACTCAGAGCTGGAGACGCGGCTGCTACAGAGCTCCGGGGACTCCCCGCTGGTGCAGAAACACTCGACGATACGCAGCTTCCACGTCGCGCCGGGGCTGACGCTGGAGTTGCGGGTGTTCGTTCTCCAGCACCACAAGGCCCACAAGCTGCCCGCGATCCCGTGCGTGCTGTTCATCCACGGCCTCGGCGGCCAGCTCAACCAGTTCGAGCACCTCATCGACTACTTCTCGCACTTTGCGACGGTGCTCTCGGTGGACTTGCCGGGGCACGGCCGGTCGCAGTATGTGGCCGACTACGGGGCCTACTCGCAGGCGTCGCTGCTGGCGACGCTCGAGGCGGTTATTCAGGGCAGCGTCCCCGACCAGGAGATTGTGCTGATTGGCCACTCGATGGGGTCGGTGCTCGCGGTCAAGCTCGCCCAGCGGCTCGGCGGCCGCTGTGTCGGCGTGGTGTCCATCTGTCCGCCCGCGATGGTGGACCCCAAGCTCGAAGGGATCCGTAACGTGTTACCGTACATGCCCGCGTTGGTCATGGACCTGTTTCGGGCCGGAGACCGGGTCGGGGGGCTGCAATCTCATTCAGTGTCGCGAATGGTCGGGCATTCGGGTCAATTGTCATCAGAAGAGATGGAAGTACGCGAGACGCAGCTGCGGTGTAATTTACAGGTCAATACGCGGGCGTGGATGCGTACGGCGTACAATTTCGTGGCCGCGACTAGTGACGAGTGGACCTCGCTGGGGTGTCCGCTCTACCTGGTCGGTGCTGCTGAAGACGAGGTTCTACCGCCAGACGAGCACATTGCGCTGATCCTGGAGTGGTTTGCCCAGGCCAAGAAGGGCCCTCGGAGCGACGTGGTAGAATCGACGATTATCCCGGCGTGCGGCCATGCCGTGGTCATAGAGAAACCCCAGGTGCTGTGCGGGCTCATTGGAGACTTTATCTTCCAGCACGTGGACAAGAAGCTGTCGCTCGGGTGGCAACTGGCGTTCATGGCGTCCAAAATGGACAAGTGGTCCCTCAAGAACGAGGCCAAGTGGCGCCAGGTACAGCCAGTAGGGGACCGTATCCCAGGCACCCCATTCCGCGGCATGAAGACTCTGCGCCAGGAGGACCAGACCCATAGCCCTGTGCTGTTCGAGGCCAAGTACCAGGACGTGACGGACCTCATTGACATTAGCCGTGAAACGCCCCCTTACGAGCCGCTCACCTTCAAGCGCATCAAATACCACAAGTTCCCCACCGTGTCCAAGATCCCGCCGACCGAGAAAGAGGTCAAGGAGTTCATCGCGCTCGTCAACAGCTGTCTCGCTGAATCGGACGCCGAGGACCCCATCGTGGCGGTCCATTGCCACTACGGGTTCAACAGAACCGGGTTCTTCATTTGCAGCTACATGATCGAACACCTCCACTTCCGCGTCAAGGACGCCCTTGCGGCGTTTAAGAACGCCCGCAGCCCTGGCATCAAGCACCCGCATTTCGTCGACGAGCTCTACGTGCGCTACGAACTCGACAAACCGTCCCCTTAATTTATTGTAGACTAAACCTATCCCTTAATAACTCGCAGTGCATTCGAGCTCCCCCAAACCCCGGTTCAATTGATCCGGGTCCTAATTTGTCCCGTAGTGTTTTCGAGGGCCAGCCCTCGAGCTCCTGTAGTTGGGGGCAAAGCCCCCAAACCCCCAGGTCAATTGCTCGCGCATTGTCTTCGAGGGCCAGCCCTCGAACTCCCGTAGTGGGGGCTCTGCCCCCAAACCCCCGTTAGACTTGATAGCGCCGCTTGTTTCTTGTTTGGCCGAGATCTACATGTTCCGAGACGGCCCCGTCCAGTGGGCAGCGACAAGTCTCAACGGATCTGGTCACCTATGGTAACACAGTCTCGATAGAGCAATCGGAGATCAGTCCAGTGCCCATGGTTTCGGGGTTCAGGGGTAGTTTTTACTGCGGGTGGTAAACCTCAGAACATTTTTTGGACGGTGAACCCGCCAACCTCGGCATGTGCTCTTCACATTCAATTACACCCCTCCGACTTGATCCGATGCGATAAGGCCTATGGAGGTGTGAGGGTTCCACTCCCAGCTCCGGAAGTTCGTGGCGTTTGAAGACATTACGAGACAAACTACCCGGAGAACGAACCCTTGGGGTTCCACGGGGAGATCAATTGAACGGGGGTCTGGGGGTGGAACCCCCAGCTCCGGGAGCTCGAGGGCTGGCCCTCGAAAACATTACGGGACAAATTAGGACCCGGATCAATTGAACGGGGGTTTGGGGGGCAGAGCCCCCACTACGGGAGCTCGAGGGCTGGCCCTCGAATACATAGCTAGTGGTTACGCCCTGGGGTTCCGCAGGGCGGAGGTCGAATTACTGAATAGAGGCTCCAAACGGAGGATATTAAATAATCTATCATCATAGTACACATTGCGTTTTTAGTTGGACTTGAGGCCGGGGATGAGCTTGGCCCGTTCTGGGGTGAGGGTGCCGGGCTTGCCAAAGTTCTCGTCAATGTCCAGGAGGATCTTGAGCGCGTTACGGGACCGGAGGTACTTGACCGGCGAGGTGGTCTTGCCCTCGTAGGACGGGGTAGCGTGGCCGGCCTCCGTCTTGGCGTGGCCTGGCAGTGGGAAGAGCTGGTGGAGCACCTCGTAGGCGGCCAGGGTACAGCCAAACTGGGGCGAGGACCGGAGGATACGAGCGGGGCCGCCCTTGAAGAAGGCCTTGAACCCTTCCTCCTTCAAAATGGTCGAGGCGCAATGTCGCAGGCCATTGTAGGTGGTCTGGCCCTTTCGCGACTCGACCTGGAGTCGGGTCTTGATCACGTCACTAGGGGTGGTCAAATAAGCGGCGGGGATACCAGCAATGGCGCCGGCAACGAGCAGCTGCCACACGGCGAGCTTCTTGTTGGGGCCCTCGCCAAAGTAGTCCTTCTTGAGGTGCGCATAGGCCGGGAAGTAAATGGCCGAGAAGGGCACGTCACGGAGCAGGCACGCAGAGGCGCCCTTGTAGAGGCCAACGAGACCCAGGTTTCGCACGATCCACAGCGCGGACCGCTTGGGCACGTTCTCCACCGACTTGGACAGCTCGCCCTGGATCTGGAGCCGGATCTTGACGATCTCGAGCGGGTTAGTGAAGATGACCTGGCATCCGCCGGCGGTACCACCGGCGACAATCTCCGCCCACAGCGGCAGCGTGCCGTCCTGGGCGGTGAGTTTGCCTCGCACCAAATCGTTGACGGTGAGCTTGATGGCCTTTTCAGGGGCCACGCCCACCAACTGGGGACCGAGACCCGAGTACAGGCCCCGGAACCCTTCCCGCGAAATGACCTTGGTGAAGCAGTCAATCGAGTTCTTGTACAGCAGTTGCTGGCCCGGCTGGGACGCCCGCTGGTTCTGCATTCGCGTCTTGACCAGGTCGATCGGGTACACTACGGTGGCGCCAAAGGCACCGGCAATAGAGCCGAGCGTGAAATTGTACGCCGACTCGAACACCTCGCCCAAAAAGCTTCGGGGATTGACCAGTGCGTTCTTCGCTGCCTCGACTTTTTGCATCTCCGACTTGATGTACCGCTCCGCCGGGGCGAGCCAGGTCGGATCAAACACGCGTCGAAAGTCGTCAAGAGACAACCGCCCCGTCTTGTTGGAGAGGGAGGTAAAGTGGAACAGCACGTCAATCTCGAGCGGCGTGAAGAGCGAGAACTTGGTCGACTTGGCGGCCTCCTCCATAAAGTCCTGGCGGGTAATGAGCCCGTCCTTGGAGTGCGCCGTCGCGTTCTGGGCAATCACATCGACCATGTCCACGTGTCGCACCACGTTGAGGAACGCTCTCACCGAGGCGTACGACACCTTGGAGGACTGCGAAATGTTGCACAGCGTGTGGAGGTTCTCGAGCATTGTGTCCGAGAGCTTGTGCCGGGACGTCTTCTGAATGATCGCCTGGAACTGCTCAGGCAGAATGTACCCCGTGTTGGCAGAGTCATAGTACTGGAATGCCTGTCGCACCCGCTCTCCCATGAGGCCACTCAGCATCTGCGAGAACATGGCGTACGACAGCGTGTGACGCTTGGACTTGCCGCCGAGGTAGAGGGTGGCCCACTTGGAGTTCCAGTCGAACGGCAGTGCGTCGGGGGACTTGTGTGCCTCATAGTTCTTGACAAATTGATCAAAGTCCACCTCGCCGCACCCGTCCTGGTCAAAGAGCCGGAACGCAATCTCGTACTCGGCATCGGGCTTGTCCAACAGCTGCTCAAACGCATACCAGTCGTGGAGCGACACCTTGCCCTGCTTGGTCCGGTCCGCGATCTGGAAGAGCACGGCGTACGAGTTTCGGGAGATCTTGTGATAGTCCTCATCTGGCGGCGCAATCGCGTCCAAAAAGTCGTCGAGCGACAGGTACTTGTCGCCGCCCTCGTGGAGCGACGCGTACTTTAAAAACGTCTTTTTCGACAGCTCACTGTGCTCCGACATGGTGGTGGTAGGTGGTCTCGAGGTGAGGATTTGCCGGTTTTGAAGAGTCAACCCCCTCTCTGCCTGCCAGTTCGGCCCATTTTTTATTTTTCCTCTCCGGTAGCGGGCGCATCCGGGGTAACCCGCACCGAACCCATAGCCCCAGAACCTTCTCCTCATCGGTGCCCCATAACCCCGGCCCATGGACGGTTGTAGATGCTCACAGAGGTTTATAGAGTCCCACAGAGGGCCCTCAAAGCCCCTGGAGGCCCCTGGAGGCCCATGGAGCCCCCCAAAGGCCCGTCAACCCCAATCCCTGGCGGGGCTAGTCGGGGGTGTGAGATGAAATTTTCCCTTGCACAGCCGTGTGCGGCTTTGAAAAGGTGGGTCAACTCTACCCGAGGACCCCACTTTGGGCCCGGCAATACTAATCGGCACGCGAGTCCTCACGGTAGTCGCGCAGAGCCTCCTCCGCATCCTGCGTATGACCCGCCAGGTCCGGCGGGATGAGCTGGTACTGGACCGAAGGCGCCCCCTGGAGGTACCGCAGCTGCTCAATGACCCGCAGCTTGACCTGTTCCAGGTGCTTACGCGTGTTCTTATTGTCGATTTTGCCGCTCAGGTTAGGGTGCAGCGAGTAGTCGGGCCCAAAGTACTTGATATACGGCATGGTCCCCGGCAGCTGGGGCGTGAGCGCCACGTCCAAACACACCGACGTTTCGTACGCCCACAGCCGCGACACATTGCGCGGAGTATACCCGCCGCCCCCCAGCACCAGCATGGGGATGCCGAACCCACGCACAAACCGCACGCACTCCCCGTGCGCCAGAGTGTTGAGGTTGAAGCACCCGAGGCGATCGCACCCGAGCGAGTCTGCGCCGCACTGGAGTACCACCGCCCCGGGCTGAAACACCGACATCACCGGCTCCACCACCGACTTGAACAGCCGCGTGTACGACTCGTCGTCAATGCCGTCCTTGAGCGGCACGTTGAGCGAGTAGTGCTTGCCGTCGTCGGCGCCAATCTCGTCGTGGTTCCCCGTGCCCGGGAAGTACTCCCCATTGTACTTGTGGAACGACAAGGTCATGACCCGGTCCGTCTGGTAAAACGCCTCCTGCACCCCGTCCCCGTGGTGTATGTCAATGTCAATGTACAGCACCCGCGCGTGCACCCGCAACAGATTGAGAATCGCCAACACAATGTCGTTCACGTAGCAAAACCCGCTCGCCCCATGCTTCTTGGCGTGGTGTAGCCCGCCCGACCAGTTGACCGCAATGTCGCTCTGGCCGCTGATCAGCTTGCGCGACGCGTCCAGCGACGTGCCCGCATACATGGCCGAGTAGTCGTACATGCCGTCGAAAATGGGACAGTCGTCCCCAATGTTGAACTGGCCCTGAATGTCCCCAAAACTGCCCTGCGTCTCCGGCGTCACCCGCGCCAGAAAGTCCACGTAGTCCGCGCTGTGGAACCCCTCGATCTCCTCCCGCGTCGCCCGCCGTGGCTCGTACAGATCCATCTCCTGGTGCAGCCCGTACCCCAGCACCAAGTGGTCCGTCAGCATCAGCCGGAACGGCTTCATCGGGTGCTTCTGCCCGTAGTGGAACTTGGACACTTCCGCATTGTAGTGGTACGACACCTTGGGCTTGTACCCGTTCACAAACTTGTCGTACAGCGGCGCCGCCGCCTCGCTCTTCTCGTCCCGCGTAAACGTCTCCATCAATTGTCGTCCGTCCTTCATCTTTCTCCCGCCTCTTATCTCAATTGTCGCCCTTCCCAACCACGCGTGCGCGCGCGCAGCGACATTGCGACTTGCCCTTCGACAGCTCCTAGACCGCATTGCCTGGGGACCAGTCGCCTAGGCCCTTTAGTTTCAAGAGAGACCGCTGATGCAATTGATTGGGGGACCAGTCCCCCAAACCCCCTGGGGCTCCGCTACGCGGAGGGATTGTTGGTGCAATTACCTGGGGGACCAGTCCCCCAGACCCCCTGGGGGCTCCGCTGCGCGGAAATGTTGTAAATGGCGTATGATCATCGGATAATCATCCGACCCCACTGCCTTACGTTACCCCTGATCATCCGATCATCAATTCCAATTTATCCGGGCAGTAAAGAGTGCAAAGCATCTCATTTCAATCAGTTTCATCTACTGCATCGCCGGCTGTAGGAGCCATCTAGATATATTAACCAGCTACTCCATAACCCCTATTTAACACTGCCGAATGGGACGTAATCTTTGATCTTTATCCGGTGATAACTTCCAGCAATAGGAGGGTACGGGGGACTTTTTCCCTGGGTCTTGTAATCCTTCTGTTACCTAATCTTTACCATATAATATACCCTCAGGAACATGTACTCGTACAGCATGCGAAACAGGGGTACAGCGACTTGCCCTGGGTTTAATATTCTATATCTAATACAACTCGTCATAAAATAACTCCTCCTGGTCATGTTGGTACAAATGAACTGCCAGCGATAGAGTAAGGAGTTGTCCCCTGATGGTGATGGCTTGTGCTACCGGTAATAGGCAGAAACCTTGGTATTGCTACCTCCGTTTACATTGTATTCCACATTCACACCGGTGCAGTAAGTGATGTTACAATACTATATCATCACGTTAGCTGGACAATGGTGAGATAGGTCTAATTATTATATTCCACGATCCACATATGTACCTTGACCATAGCGTAAAGAGATCTTATTCTTCTAGAGTTCTGTAAATCACATTGGTATAATTGCCCATACACATTCATGCCAACATATTCAAAGTGGATGTTTTTCCAGCTTTGAGCTTGTCCCCAGGTCCACCTAGGGCGATTTGAATCCCTTTGGAGACCATCCAGGCTGATTATTGGGCATTAATAACGTTTCTACATTGTACGGAAACGGCCTATGTAAGCGAAAATGAATTTGCGCTAATTGGATAAGCTCTCCACGCAGCAGAGCCCCAGGGGGTTTGGGGGACTGGTCCCCCAATCAATTACACCAGCGACCCCTCCGCGTAGCGGAGCCCCAGGGGGTCTGGGGGACTGGTCCCCCAGTGTCAATTGCTAGTGTAATGTATTCGAGGGCGTACATATATTGACAGTGGGTATGGTTACAGGTCCAATTGCAAATAGGCATGGCGTTGGAGCGTCCATATTTTGGGCCAGGCATGTAAGAGATCGTACAAACAGACGTAGATACAATCTCGCTAAACGATACTCTTTCCAGATCCAACGTGATGGCGGGATACATTGGATCCTCTTAGTCTGGTTGTACCGAATGTGGTAAAAGTATAACATGCAATGACTTATCTACGATATAGTCTACCAAGTCGACAATGCATTGGAAGCTCTGGATTCTATAACAAGTCTCATTCTTAGATATACTCATAGCTGTATTGTACCGTAGGTATGTTAACCTCAGTTGTAGTCATCTAAGTTTGGTCACAAATTGGTAACAATAAGAAATGGCCATGTAGATCTAAACAATACTCGGTATTTCAATCGATCAATCATGTACTCTATCTAACATTATCGTGACCAGTCTCTTTGCCAGCTTGTAACGGGGTTGTTACAGCGTATTCCTCCCAAAACAAGATTGTAACGACGCCTTACTAGCTCTACAAATCCAATTGTACCAATTCCTCCGTGAAGTGGAACCCAGGAGGTTGGGGGACTGGTCCTCCAATCAATCACACAAGCAATACCTCCGGAGCCCCAGGGGGTTTGGGGGTTTGGTCCCCCAGGTGATTATCCCTCCGCGGAACTAAAGGGTCTACGCCGGTCCCCAGGTAATCGGTTGGGAATATCCCAACGCGCGCCCCGATCACCAAGTATCGAAACGACGACAATAGAGTTGCGCCACCGATTGCCAACAGAGCAGAAGGAGACAATGTCGGGTAAGCAGCGGCCAATTGCGGCAGTAACAGGCTAACGAAAAGCAGGAAGTGCCGGGTTCGATAGACACATTACGATTTTCTCGCCGGAAGGGCGACTCTACCAAGTCGGTAAGTAATTCATTGTGGGGTGGCGGCGCTAACTGCGGCAGAGTACGCCTTCAAGGCGATCACCTCGGCGAACATCACGTCGTTGGGCCTGCGGGGCAAGGACTGCTCTGTGGTGATCTCACAGAAGAAGGTGCCCGACAAGCTGCTTGACGCGGACACGGTGACGTACGTGTTCAAGGTCTCGCCGACCGTGGGCGCCGTGGTGACGGGCCAGATCGCGGACGGGCGCGCCATTGTGGACCGGGCGCGGTCCGAGGCGTCAGAATACCGGTACAAGCACGGGTACGACATGCCGTGCGACGTGCTGGCGAAGCGGATGGCCAACATCAACCAGATATACACGCAGCGCGCGTACATGCGCCCGCTGGGGGTCGCCATCACGCTGGTGGCGGTCGACGACGAGAAGGGCCCGCAGGTGTACAAGTGCGACCCGGCAGGGTACTACGTGGGGTACAAGGCAACCGCGACGGGGCCCAAGCAGCAGGAGACGATGAACTACCTCGAGAAGAAGCTCAAGAATAAGGAGGCGGCCGCGGGCGACTGGCAGCAGGTGGTCGAGACGGCCATTACCACCTTGTCGAACGTGCTGGCGGTGGATTTCCGTAAGAACGACATTGAGATTGGCGTCGCGACCAAGAGCGGGTTCCGGAAACTCTCCGTAGACGAAATCGACGAGCGCCTGGTCGCCATCGCCGAGCAGGATTAGTCACGAATATACTCCCTTGCACTAGAACCAATTACGCCGGTAAAACGCCTCGAGCTCCCGTAGCGCCGCTCTTTTGATGCGGCGCGTGCGGCTTAACCCGTGACGGGGGTTTGGGGGCTGGCCCCCAACTAACAGGGGGTCTGGGGGACTGGTCCCCCAGGTAATTGCCCCCGTAGTGCCTTCGAGGGCCGGCCCTCGAGCTCCCGTAACTGGGGGTTGCACCCCCAGACCCCCGCGCTTTTGGTGCGGCGTGTGCGGCTCAAACCGCGGGGGTTTGGGGGCTGGCCCCCAACTAACAGGGGGTCTGGGGGACTGGTCCCCCAGGTAATTGCCCCCGTAGTGCCTTCGAGGGCCTCGAGCTCCCGTAAGAGCAATTACACTTGTACAGATTAAACGACTCAACGGTCTGGTTTGTACCCCGTGTCTGAGCAATGAGTGGTTTGATATATTGTATTACAGAGAAAAGTGAGCATAAAGACGCTTGGCGGGCAATTACCTGGGGGATCAATCCCCCAGACCCCCTGTTAGTTGAGGGCCAGCCCCCAACCCCCCGTTATAAGCCCATGGGCATGCAATTGAATAAATAAGTCTACAGGTGACGCTTGAACATGTACTCGCAGCGCACCTTGTTGCGGCCGAGGGAGCGGTCGATACAGTGGACGAGCAGGCGACGCCCTTCCTGGACGAGCTCGGCGTGGTGGAACTTGATGGACTGGACGACCATCCGGAGCAGCCCCACCGTGTTGCGCTTGTTGGTGGCCTTGCTGATCTCGTCTACGGGCATGCTTGCGAGGCGGTGGAGGTACTCGTAGCCGTCCTCGGCGCTGGTAATCTCATTAGTCTCGCTCTCAATGGTCGCGATGGCGGCCTCCGGGTTGAGATCAAGGCGGCCCGTGTTGGCGAGCGTGGCGTTGCCGGATAGAGCGCGAATGTCTTGCTCGATAGCGCTCTCGCTGTCGGCGAGTATTGTCGTTTCGGGGCCCTCGAGACAGTAGCTAAAGGTCCATACAATAAGCGCAGAGAGATACACCGCATTGGGGCGCTTGACCACCGGGTCGTTGTACGCGTCGTACTCGACCTTGATCATCTTGCTCAGCGGCACTGCCTCCTCCTCACGGTAGCTATGCTCGCAAGTCGCATTGTCCGGGCAGTCGCAGGTCGCGTAGTAGAGCGAATTGTGCGCCTCGTGCTTGGTCTGGGTCACTAGGAACATTTCCTTGAGGAACTGCACCGCGTGCCAGAAGGCCCGGCGGCCCCATACGCTGACCGCCCACTCATTGATGCGCCGCACACTGTTCTCGTGGTCGACCTGCCGAATTGGCTGGTTCAGCATCGCGGGTGCCCCCGCGTATACTTGGGCATCCAAAAAGGTAATCATCATAGACATGTGCGCCAGGTGGTAAAACGAAGAGGTGCACCCTTGGAGCTCCATCGTGTACGAGTAGTTGCTGGCTTCGCTGCCAATGGGCAGCCCGTGGTTCTCTGCCGAGTCCCCGTGGACGGACAGGTCATAGTCCTTCTTCCAAAAGTTGTACGCAGGGCCCAACGTGTCACGCCAAGTGTCCTTGAACTGGCCCCACCCTAGCGAGTTGACCTGGAGATCGCGCTGCTGCATCTGGTGGGCCAGACAGAGCAGGCCACTGAGCAGCACCCGCCGTCCAAACGGGCCCGTCTCCACGTGGGTCCGATTGAGCATCTTCTTCAATGCCATGAGGAAGGGAGTGTTCTGGAGCCGGGGGATACCCTTTTCACTGGGGAACTCGGCCCAGATGGCCTCGGAACACGGCAGCGAGAGCCGGATCTCATGGACCGACATGACCATTGCGTGGCCAAACATGGTAGCGTCGAAAACATCGAGCACAAACGCCATGAGCGCGACCCGCTTAGCGGCTTCCGTCTCGATCCACCGCTTCCACGGGTCAGACTCCCGTGGGGACTCCATTCCGCGCAGTACAGACCCTCGCCGCAGCAGCTGTAAGGTCGTGGCGTGGTGAATATGCGCTCGCTCGTGCTCCTGTCGATCGGTCATGGTCTTTTCGTAAAGCTCGAGGAACATGAGGGACTGGATAACCCACAGCTTGGCTGGCGGGTGGAAATCGCGCGAGCCAAACAGGTGCCATCGCAGCGGTTCGGCAATCTTGTACGCCAAGTCGTGCTGCTTGTCAATGGCCGCCCCCAACAGAATAATGGCCCACAGGAGACCCGCGGGGCACTTATCGGCCTGGAAAGAGGGTCGGTGCAGAATGGGGTACTGCGGGTGGACGTAGGCCCAAAACTTTGCCACATAGGTCTGGAAGGCACCCAATGTCGCCGCATCGTGGGACTCGAGATTGATAATGTCCATGAGCTCTTGTCGCTTCGACTCCGACATGGTGATCTCCTCATGGGTCGACGGCGGCGACAAGAGACTGTGTAGTGACATGGGGGACTCGAAGGAGAAGAATGACGGGGATAATAGCGGGTCTTTGGCATTGGACATCATGTCCTCAGAGAAGAGCCATGAAATTAGATCGTTGGTGTTAGTATCTTCGGCACTGCCATCCACAGCGCCTCCATTAGTGGTCGTAGTCGTTGTTGCATTGTTAGTAGTCGTCGTCGTAACCGGGTTAATTGTATTAGTGGCACCACCAGTAGAAGCCCCGTGGGTAGAGCCATTGGTAGCATGTTCAGGTATCAGCATGGCCCCGTCTCCGCCTAACAGCGCTGTGTTCCTCAGATCCGATACCGGCCGCCCAATGGCCAGCGAATACGCATTTGTGGTCAGTCCGCCACTCAACGTATCTGGCGAGGTCGAGGTCATGTAAACCTCGCTGCCCTTGCGACCCCCATACCGCGGGAAACTGTTTCTAGTGTTACCACCCATGGAATTGTAAGTGTCAAACCCGTATATGGGCCCACTATGGCTTGTAGAAGTACCATTGGCCCCGCTCCCAGTCCCGGATCGCTCTCCATATGCAATCCCTAGATTCGACGAGTAGTCAATGTCAAACGAATGCTTCCCCGGAGTCATTGACGCGTTGGTCATGGTCGGGGAAACCGTCGCCTGGTCATATCCGGTGCCTTCCTCCGACTTGGACTTGGATCGGGCCCGCGAGTGGCCCTTCATATTGGCTTGCCGGCGCTCATGCCGCTCAATGTGCCGCACCTTGAGATCTTCCCGCACAAATGTCTTTTTGCATTCGGGCCAGGTGCAGTGAAAGATTTCCTTGGGGCGATCTACACGGTTAGTATTTCTCAACAGCCGCTATTAATTTCACGGGACTACCCCGTGGCCAATGATAATACTTACGGTTTAATTGGTGACGCGAAAGGTGCTCTAGACGGGTAAACTTCTTGCCGCACCCGGGCTCGTCGCACTCGTGCTGCTTTTCCAGTCCCTTGCGCGACCGTCTACGCTTCTTACTCTGGGAACCGCCCATGTGGTCCTCGTCATCGTGGTCGTCGTAATCCTCATGGTCCCGCTTTAGCCCCTTGAGCGCTTCGGCGATCAGATTGGTATCATCCAGCGTTGCCGACATGACTAACTCTGAAATAACTCGCTCACACTACAAAATCCAGACACTATGTAGAAACCTCTAACCGTTATTCCAAAGAACCGTCTAGTCCTCTGGCTGAAAAAAACTCGGTGGAAAACTTGGTCTTTCTGGAATAAAAGCGGGGGAAAAGAGAAATGAAATTGGGGTATAATACAGTCGCAGTTCGGACGGGCCTGGGGCGCCGGACGTGGAATGAGGAGAAGTCTGCACCGGTGCCCCAATGTGTAATGCTGTCTCGATCAGCCGTTTCACTCAAGCCATACGTATCGGCGCGGGATGGGGCCAATCACGCTGCTCAGTTATCTGCCTCTGCCGTCGACTGGTGCCCGTGGGAATACAGGCCGTTTCGCGGTTTGAAGCTCTTTGGTCGTGGTGAGTTCCGCCCTTCTCTATAGCTATAGCGGGGGAGCTGGGGGATAATCCCATACCCGGGGATGCGGACTTGCGCCCCACCTCCCATTGTGACCGTTTTATTCCAACGGCGAGGAACAAACTTAGTACCGTACGCGACTACGCGACAGTTTATCCGCCGCCCAAAAAGGACCCCTATAGGCTCCAAATGGGGGTGAATTTCTCCGTGGTGATATTTCCGGGATTATCATCTATAGAAATGGCGATTTAATGGGGTTGAGTATAGATTTTTGCGGAGAGGTGGTTTGCTTTTTGGGCACCTTCCGTGGGGGTCACATCTGGGGAACTCGAGTCCCCCCAACCTGCACCCCGAGTATACGACCCAGTGCCGCGATATATGATGTGGTTTGTTGTGGCACGTATTGTTGTAGCACGTATTGTTGTAGCTGTGGTCATCGTGGCCCGGCTTTGTAAATTACGTGGTGATTATGAATATCTGGTGATGTATGGCACCCACTATAGGGCGTTCGTGCACTTTAGTACTGCACCCATCCACATTGAACCGTAGTAAAACCGTAGTAATAGCGGGGTAACGAGCGGTTCCCCTGGTTTGAAGCTCAAGGTGTAGTAGTAAAAGTGAAAATTGAGATCTACATCAAAGGTAGATATTGCGTATATATAAAGTACAACCGTAAATATGGGGGACAATGGGGGACCACATCCTCCTGAGACCCGCCTAACGCAGTCAGCCGAACAGAGTATGTACATAACATTGATAGGGGCGATCCGGTTTCTCCTATCAGTTAATTAATTAATTAAATCGATGATCTTTTTTATTGCTGTCGATACATTCTTGGTCAATTGGTCTCGCAATACTGCAGTGTTACCTCATTCGAATGAAACGGCTAATATTTAACAGCTGTAATAAGAGCCATCATTCGCCCTTTGGTGATCTGTAAGTGTGTACTGCTGTAATAAAAAATACCGGTATTTTAAAAACAAATAGCCTAACAAAAGGATACTCAAGTACGAACTGAAATAGACTAGCTTATCTCGAGGTGTTTTACTCGGTGGAAAGAGTGTAGGAAGAAGTCGTGAAGGTCGCATCAGTGCCAGTGAATGGCTCGGTGCCTGCACCAATGCTCTGCACATACTGGTCCGTGGAGAAGCCCTGGTTGTCCACAAGATAGTTAAAGAAGTCCATAAGGTCACCAGAGTAGGAGTTCTGGTCCTTTGGAGCAACAAAGCTGTATACAGTGGTGTCAGCGTTTGTACCAGTGTAGAAATCCCAGGTAATGCCACCAACCTCTGGAGTGTCAACGGTAGATCCACTGGTGGAAATTGGGCCAGCCCCTCCGAGAGCGCCAAGCCAGACCATAATCTCAAACTCGGCACTACCATCAGCAGAAGAACCGGTGAAGACATCATAGGCGACATCGGCAACCAAGTCGGAGCCATCATAATTCCACGACCAAGTAGTCGCAAGGGAAGAATAAGCAGAAAGCTGCTGGGCATTCCAGTCAGCAGGCATCACATTTGGATAGGTCTTGACCTGGCCATCGCCACCAGACCAGCTCCAGGTAGCGTGCCAAGCAAAATCGTCACCGTCAGTGTCGACACCAATACACTGGCTACCCGTGCCGCTGTCCATACCCCACATGTTGTTGTACAAATCAAAGCTGCTACCCTCAATAATATCATACTGTCCGCAGCTGTCATCTCGCTTGGTGAGCAAAGAGGATGGAACTGCCGTGGCAATGGCGGCAGAGATAGCGAGCAAAGTGGAAGTGGTGAAAGCCTTCATTTTAGTTGATACGATTCGAATTGTTCTGTTGATGGAAAATAAACCTGCGAGAATGGCCTCCTTATATATCCTTGAATTGAGATGAAACTAGAGCTTTCCACCGTTGACCGGTTGCGTATGGTCAGCTTTGGAAAAAAAGTGCGGCAATCATCCTCATTGATGAAGCATGTGGACCCGAGTTGGCACTGTCGCAGACCAGAGATCCAAAAAAAATGCCCTTCTCCAATGTTCTGCAGTTGTGAGCCGTAGTTGTAACTAGGGATGTTCCGTCACATTTTTTGTTTTTGCATGCATATGCCCTGTGTTGGTTACTATAGATATAACTGATTGTCATTGAGCATTCACATAGAATCCTAAATTGCGTCGGCGAAAACGCTAATATCGACAATTTTCAATCCAGTGTCATTTTCAGTATTCTCACATTGTTATCATATACAATACATAATATTATGCTTATAACTTACCAGGTAATTCAATTCCCGTACACTGCCATTGTAAATTTGTTCACAATGCGCATTCCTGCATTATATGCATCCTATCGGCTGATTATGACACTAGTTGCGGATATACCCTATTGGTTCAAGTTTCAAAAGACGAGAAATAAAGTGCTAGGTTGAATATCGCGGCATAATTTCAATTACTAGTGTGGGTCTGTAAACTAACAATTGTTTGAAACGAAGACTGAAAACCGGTCGCAAACACCAACGGTAAGCTCCTGAAGATCACTTCGGCATTGGTTATTCGGATAAACTACCGGCAGAAACCAGATTTTATTTGTTCCGGGGTTAAATAATAATCTTTGTTTAGAGTCCATTGCCTAATTGTTCCGGGGTTGATACTTGTCGGTTCTTTTTACCATACCCCATATTGGCGTCCTATCCGTCACCTTGTTTAGCTATCGGATACTTCTTTCGGTCTTGGAAATACTGGTAATCTTCAGGGACATAGTGTTCAGCTACTCGGTGATACCAATACCACCCAAAACTGTAGTGGAGTGCTAGTGAATTGGACTTGATGCAGGGGAACCTGTCTATTCTTACCAAACTTGTACCGGCTATATACGGTAGGAGCCACGTCCCCTAAGACATTCTCTCATAATACATGCAACAAGACATAAATACTATTGCAGATTGGAAACTGTTCACGCCAAGATTAACCCTCAATGTATAACCGCTTATCTGTATGCGAGATCTCTGATGCATTCTCTCGGTCCGGAATGTGTTTGGCACCGACCTAACTGGCTAAACGGAGTTCCTGGATGATCATCAGAATGCTGTGTGGGGTAATGATAAGCCGTGCTGTCTAAAATATCTCTGCTCTGTAAGTGGAGCGTCGAGAGTAAAACATTCATATGCAGTACGGTAGTCTCGTTTATTACCTCGATAATTACCTACTGATATTGGGACCAGCCGGCTATGAAGTGATAGGGGCAGGTACTTCGTATTGGCAGGCCAAACGGCCTGATTTCTCGAAACCGGTACAGGCACAAATTTTGGTCGCTTGAATGTACGAGTGGTATGACGTAGTATTGTACCGGTACAAACGAAATAAATCACAGAAAAGGTTATTTTAAAGCTGGGAACAGCATTACGAACTAAAATATGTGCACGCTATGGCTAATATTGCCATTTGAGTAGATTAGCTGGAGGAAAGAGTGTAGGAAGAAGTCGTGAAGGTCGCATCAGTGCCAGTGAATGGCTCGGTGCCTGCACCAATGCTCTGCACATACTGGTCCGTGGAGAAGCCCTGGTTGTCCACAAGATAGTTAAAGAAGTCCATAAGGTCACCAGAGTAGGAGCCCTGCTCCTCTGGAGCAACAAAGCTGTATACAGTGGTATCGGCATTTGGACCAGTGTAGAGATCCCAGGTGATGCCACCAATTTCTGGAGTGTCAATAGTAGATCCGCTGGTGGAAATTGGACCAGCTCCACCCTTGGCCGCAAGCCAAATCATGATCTCGAATTCAGCACTGCCATCGGCAGACGAACCCGTGAAAAGATCATAAGCAACATCGCAAACCAGATCTGTACCAGAATAACTCCAGGACCAAGACGTAGGAAGAGAAGAGTAGCTCGAAACTTGCTGGGCACTCCAGTTAACTGGCATCGCATTAGGATAGGTCTTGACCGAATTTTCGCCGCCAGACCAGCTCCAGGTAGCGTGCCAAGCAAAATCGTCACCGTCAGTGTCGACACCAACACACTGGCTACCCGTGCCGCTGTCCATACCCCACATGTTGTTGTACAAATTAAAGCTGCTACCCTCAATAATGTCATACTGTCCGCAGCTGTCATCCCGTTTAGTGAGCAAAGAGGATGGAACCGCATTGGCAATGGCGGCAGAGATAGCGAGCAAAGTGGAAGTGGTGAAAACCTTCATTGTGTTTGTATGTGAGATACTCCGTTACTGATAATGATAAATTCATACAAGAAGGAATATGTGTCTCCTTTATAGTCCTCGGGTAATGTGGAGTGGAGTCTCCACTGTTCATCTGCTGGCCATGATTGACCGCGGAGTACAGAGTAGCATGAAGAACTCCGTCGCAAACCATTCAAGTGGGTCTACGTCGATGAATATGATTATCGCCCTTCAATAACGGCCTGCCGGCTTGAGAGTCGATCTTGGGGTCGCGGCTCCATCGCACTATTTGCTTTTACATGTGAATCTCCTGCATTGGCATTAAAAGTTCATCATTATCGCACGAGGACAAGTTTTTACAAAAGATTCCAAATCCTCATATTTCTAATTCATAATTCGAGCATAATAATTTGATACCGGTATTAACATGCCTCAGTAATATATCACGTACCGCCGGTACGAATATTTTGTGAATTGTCAAACCTGAGCGTTCCTGCATATCCGCCTTATTACGTACCTGCGCCTTTAAACGGCAAACTATACAGTATGATTCAGCCGGTGATTTCCTGCGACCTCTGTACCGATGCCGGTATACAAGTGCTGTTTGAGCGCTGGTTTGTTTTCGTCTTTTGGTCGGACAGTGTTACCAATGCACTTGCTTTCGTAAATGTGGGTCCATAATAGCAAAGCTGGGGTTGTGAGGCTCCTGACAGCCTGGTCTCGACGAATGGAATCTATAGACTTAGTGTACCAACAAAATTGACTCGTACACATTAAGGTTCGGATTATGGTTTCTATGGCAGTAGCGTTTCGAATAATGTATCGTATAATTGAGGTCTACAGGTAATATCAAGGTTGATTTTGTATTAAACCGTTCAGCTATTTATCCAGTACACTGCGGAGAATCTGAAACTACTGATGATCTACCGGTACTTACTGGTGTTGTCGGATACCGAGATTTCAACCACGTACTGGTAGGCACCATCGCTTATACAATCTGGGGTTGTAACCTTATTTGGTACATACTGCACCAGTCTCTACTGGGAGCTGTGACGAAATAGTGCAGATATGTTTGCGAGGCTACAACAGTTTTGGTCTTTCATGGGTGTGAATGTCCAAGGACGATTTACCTGGAAAAAACCTCCGGTGCAAGCTCTCGGTCCGAGATAAATTTATGTGGACTGCCCGTCTTGACGATCATTATAAATGGTACATGAAATACGGTACTGCACCGATTGCAATGTCAGACCTGTTATTACTACCAACACTCATAAATGCAATACCAGTATACGTGCTATCTCTGCCGTAGATTGATCTGTAATTTCCTCCAAATTATGGGTCGTGGTGGAAATCTTTAGAGTTACTGAAGCTCAAATTATGGCATGTTGGAAAACGCATTGCATAGCATATGATACATTCAAGCCTACTGTCTCGGTGTTTAATGCTGTGCACACTTCCCCTGAAAGCTGCAGGCTAACCGCTTTATCCAGATCTGGGAATAAGCGCGCGTTGTAGTGTCGTAGTTACGGGGTACATGGGGAGCTTATACGGATAGCTCCGATATTCTATTGGTCTAGCTGTACCTAGTACACCAACTTACCCGCTTCTTCTGCTACCATACAACGTACCAGCGGATATGTTGTTTGAACAAACTTGGTAACAATCCGCACGAATAAAACTACCCCCCGCTACAGAGCTATCCGTTACAACCGCAGTACCAGTGCACTATGAATTAATTTCCATGAAAAACCACATTGCCATAGAAAGTACCTAATTCGGATGGTCTTTTTTTTTTTACCGACCGATGTCCAATACAGTATATCCATATTGAAAATCTCCACAAATGGCTTCAGGTGCAATTAAAGAACCTGGGTACTATTGGTAGTATGCTCGAATGCCGATAAATACTCTAGTTTATGATAGTTTTGGCTCTAACCAAGTATTGATATTTATTATGACAGCGTCAAATGTCGACTTCGAGTAGCGTTGGTGAGGTATTGGACGAATATCTCGGGCCATTTACGACGCTCGTTCAGGAAACTGGCTCCTTCTGTCTCGTCAGACATTGTCTGATAGTACTACTGTACCATTGGAGGCTGTTGCATTTAGACTCCTCCACTCTCTAGAGAACCTGGGTGGTATGGCTCGGACCTTCACTCTCAACGCAAATCTTTATTAAGCCAATCCATATAGGTTTCCTTAAGCTTGATATGTACTGTATGTACTACAATCTGTGTACTATCTGGTATTCTGGTTCTATCCTGGAACATATTCTACTTAGTAATGCAGTAACAATTGACTACCATTACTTTACCTCTTAAACAGGCCTTACAGGGGACCACTGACAATAACAACCTGATATATATAGGAGGCCAACTACATCTGTATCCAGCACGAGTTAAAAGAGAGAACATTACCAAATGTAAATTTTGAACTTCTGGACTATCTTGTCTACCTGTACTGTATATCTGGTATTGCATATTGAGTTCCAAATGATTCACCAGATATGCAGTTTATATATTGCTTAATTACTGAACCCCCTAATCATTTAAAGTAGTGGGGACGTAAATTGGACGCGTCAGTACCCCCTTCCCCCTCGGACGGCCGGTAGTACAGGGACAGGGATTAGCCTTGCCAGAAAGTTGTCTTTCGGCATACCGATACACCATTTCACCTTACCAGTACAACTATCGGAGCATATAAATGCGTATACTACCGGAAGATATTGAACATGGGTCTGCGGCATATGTAGACTCTAATGTATTGCGAGAAAGAGATTGATAGGACAGAAGGTTTGATGGATACCTGTCGGGACGCACGTGTTGGATTCGAAATGACACCTAGCTAAGTGCATGCTTAGACGTAGGGGGTTTCTGGTGATCAGATCAAAGCTCTACTATGGCTGTGCCTGTATGCCATAGGAGTACTGTACTGTAGAATAGAATCAGACGCCAAGACTTACACGATTCGCCTTTTTAGTTAATAGACAACCCCTTCTTGATCTGCTCCAGGCACTTTCGTTTTACGACGTCGGCCTGCTTTTGATAGGCGGCGAGGTTAACATTTTGTTACGCGTGGTTAAATGTAGTGCAACCATTCTGTAACAAGAAAGGACGCACACCAGACTAATAAAATATCTGCAGTATTCTCGCGAATTGTACTTACGTAGTCCTATAATATATAGTAGTCCTACAGTAGCCCCTTCCCATAGCAACAATACAATACAGGGTATAACGTAAACGGTAAAGATGCTGCAGAAGATTGACAGCTTGGTACAAGTTACCAGATTAGGTTATCCCACTCTAAGAGTTACCCCCGAAACGACCAATTAGTACATGGTACTACACCATCATAAGTGCACCCAATTGTATTGCTTACAGTGAATTACAAAGTAAAACACCTCTACATGTGTGTGATCATCTTAAACTACCGGATGATTCTCACTAGTAGTTACAGTAGGACGGTATTGTATCGAAGAACTAAGGTTTATACATGTAGCTCTTAGTTGGGCACATTATTCAACTCTGTGAAGCCACCAAACTATCACTTCGTTTCGATTGCCTTCTTTGCGTAAAAAAGGATTCTTTTTTATTGCCACATTTTACAAGGCATAACCAATCGCCTGAAATGGCGCAAAGAAGAAAAAAGCATTTGTACAAGGTATGCAATACCACAACCGTTAATGGAATGATCGAATATCAACGGTCGCAAATGGTACGCATTGTACCAGATCATCTGCATAACCTTTCTGTACTTGTAGAAATAAACAAATGCTATAGGAATTGGCAGTAGTTGACATGTATTGAATCGCTACTGTAAATTATTACTGGAATTCTAGAACATTTGCAGAAATATACTCTACCTTTACGAGTGCGCAAAGTCCTTGGGATTTAGCCTTCTCTTAGAATCTAGGGCATCATCGATATTTATACGAAAGCAATTAAACCCATTTGTATCGGCAATAGCAAATTACAATTTCTATCATATAGTAAGAATATATGAATGAGTTGATAAAAGAAAATAAACGATCGAAGGCATTTTAATAATGCTTGCCTGCTGCTACTGTACGCATCAAGCCGCACGAGCCGCAGTCTCTACGCCCCCATGTCCGATCGACTTGTCTGAGACATTCAGACACAAAAGTCCAGTAATCTTGCCGATCGGCGGGGATAAATGTGCGGCTCAGCTGTCAAGTTTCGGTGAATACTTTGGCTGCGTATAGTGGAAATACCAACAAAAAATACACGAAGAATGTTTTCCACGATAAAATGGAGGCGAAAATGATTATGCATGAGGTATGCTCTGACAGCGAAATAAGTACGGCATCGATAATACGTTGAGCAGCGTGAAGGGACACGATTAGAGGCAGCCATAGGAGCGG
>JAKTQL010002360.1:0-13388 GCA_030558815.1 Blastobotrys malaysiensis
AATACGGTAAAGAATAATTACTGATAGTTTTCGGTATTGTTAGTAGCTGCGGCTTCTCGCCAGAGGCTGTACCGGCTATTGATTTCATTTCAGCTATCAAATCCCTTTGACTCCAATTGTACATCTACCGATAGCTATATTCTATCTACCGCACCATTACCTCCGCTGCAGGCCACTTGCGTCATACTGGTAATACGCAATTTTTATATTTTCTGCTCAAATATGTAATCGTCGAATAGCTTGATACTAGTACAGTTTGAATGAACTCTTAGCAGATTTAGGATTAACCTATTGACTACAGAAGATTGTTGATGAGATAAAAAATTTCCTATTACACGAATATCCCATACAGGTATTTGCCTGTCGTCAATTCTTGGGTGCAATAAGACAACAAAGGGCCATGTATAATTTCAAGATATTTAAATCGATGAACTAGGACACCAATATTGATACTTGGGCATAATGCCGTTAACTGAATTGTAAAAATGCCCACATATGCTAATATTGGGGTCCAGCTGGTACCCTCTACATGTAACAGCGATCATATAAAATAATTTGGATTTACATTTTACCAGCGCTAAATCAGATAAACAATAACTCAATTGCTCTAGAGTCCTTACTACGGTATCATATGCCTAGTCTCTCCTTACATGGTTACATGGCTCATAACAGCAGATATTTCAGTCAACCAGCATTGAAACGTTAGGATAGAGACACCCATCTTATAAAATTTAAAATTCATACCGTACAAACTAATTCAAAAATACCGTACAGAAGCTATAAAAAATCACTCTGCATTTCTCTCCTCTTCTCTCTCAGTTGGTTGAGGTGGTTCAGTGGTGAAAAGCTCAATTCGACGTCCACTTCTAGCTTCAAACATCGCTGGGTATTTATTTTGATCGGACAACATTTGGTGAACTTCCTTCGCCTCTTCAGGAGTTCCGAGATAGTACCTCTTGAACCGGTCTGACGCCGTAGGCTTATAACTGGACATGTGCTCTATAGCCCAAACTATTTCATTTTCTCTAGCCTCCTTGTCAGCCAAGGTTGGAAACCAGAAGAATCTAAACCATATGTTAGCTATCTCTATAGATTGTTACTCAATCATAGCATACCTCTTTCTATTACGCCCAGGAGCCATGTTTACTGTTGATACAGTAAAAACATAAGGGAAAAACTCAACCTGCAGCGGGTATCCCACAAGATGTCCTCAAATCGAATCCAAGACCCGCATATCTGCATTACATAATATTTATCGCTTCAACCACGTAACGACACTCTACTTCGCTACTGGGCTTTAGGATTAAAAGCGGAAGTTTCCAAATTTGAATCGCCGGATGGACGAAACGTCGTATAGTAGAACAATCGTAATGATTTCCTTTAGCACATGAAAGTGGCCGGAGGAGCTTTGGAGCCATAATTTAGCCTGTATTGAAACAGAATTCACCAAGGGTTTACTGTTTCAATCAGATTGTCAATTCTGGGTACTTTGGCACATGTTTTACCCGGTAATAAGAGTTCGCCAAATCTCCAAGCGAAAGAGTACTACAAGACTAAGTGAAATGGCACCTGGCAGCCCCATTTAGATCATATGAAAGCTTTATGGCTCAGCAGCTTCCATAATCAATCACTAATGACAGAAACTTTACCGTAGCAGTTCCTGGCTACCTCTGGTCCAATACATATGAGAAATACCATAGTGTTCATTAGGGACTTCAGTATTTGCGGTGTAATAGCTGAACTATAAATGGCATCTGTTGAACCGCTCGCATTAACTATAGATAGAAATGGTTTAACGGTGTCGGTACAACAGCTGAGGTACTATAGAGCCATGATATGGTAACGGCCTACCGTTCTGCCATTGTCATCAGCCAGTTCGAAAGTGGGTCCATTGGATTACCGAACGTTTATTGATCATTGATTACGTGTATAACCCAGCCGGTTCCGGCAACACTGAGCTGGAAGAATTGACAAGTCCACACTCCAGAACCTGCTTTATTACCAACCCCTTTCCAAGGCCTTTGAAATGTAGTTGCGGGGAGAACTAGCCCCTTTACCTTGAGGAGGCCCCCTTTATTTGCGAATTGTAGTGGAAGGACATGCCATGCTGATAAATGCCCCCCCTACTCTCTTGAGACCCCGTTTAGGACAGAAGGACCAGATAATTGAGGGGAACGCGTCGGTATTCTACGTAAACGTCAAAATGACCTACAATATACGGCGTAACGTGAACAATGTTTGTTGACATTCAAGGGATGAGATATTATTTGCGGGCCAAGAAAAAGGGGGTGGAGCTGTCTGCCTCGCCTCAGTACGTAGATCCGGAGGACAGCACTGCCAGCGATTGTAGCTCCTAAATTAAGTATACATGTACAGCTCCAATTAATACCGCAGCAAGAATAGTAGCGGATCGTTTCCAACGTCTAAACCATGCGTATAAAAATTGCCCGATATAGTCTACACTGTTCGTTACACAAGATGCTACCACGTATCAGGTTTTGAGATTGCTATAGTTTTTCCGAGTGGGTGTACGCCTGAACGGTTTATTGCCCTGGTAACGGTAACCGCGTAGTACACTGTAGGCGTTCGGGGCAACGACCGTGAGGCCAACTTTTGTGGTGGCTTGGCTGCAACGTCGGACGCAGTAGGAGCGTTTGAGCAAGCATTTTTTGCATAGCCAGTGCAATGTGTATTGGGGTGTAACCTATACACACCAGATAATGCTTGGTCCAACTACGTCCTGCTACAGACTCGCCACATGTACATGTACTGTATCTACACGTACCACTCTTGAGGAAAAGACATTGTGCTCAGTACTGTGGTGAGCACAGTTGAACTTTACAATTAGTGGTACCGGAGCGGGGATAGCCAACGCCCGCAGGGATAAATCGCATTTACTGTGGGGCGGCTATGGAATATTTCACATGTAGCCGAGACGACTAGAGAGTGTAATGAAGTTGTACAGTATAGGCTCCACTTTATCAAAATTTTTTAATCTGTGTGAGACTTGATTCATAACCTCCAACGATTCCGGTTGCTGGAATGAACGTGAAGGAGACCGGCCAGAGCCTGACAGGGGATAAAGTTAGCGTTCCGATGAGCTGATATCCCCCTCCCCTTGCTCAATGTACACATCAATGGGCCCAGGGAAATATAGATGGGATTAAAAGCATGCTCAAACGAGTAGTACCCCTAGGAGATCCGATCGCGAGCGGCCCAGTAAATTGTTCGCCATGCATAGACGGGTCTGTGGGCTACTGCGGTACACGACTTCCCTAGCGTATAAGCGAGACCAGTCTCAGACCTTCTACATAACCACTCCCATGCGCCGTTTGGATGTAGCGTAGTGGCTTTTCTATTGCATTCGGGGGAAAGGTGCATGCTGCCGCCAGATGGACCCGCCTCCGACGCCCGGCCATGTAACGCTTCCCACTGCGGGCTCCAACCGCCCTTTTCCCGCTTCCTATACCGTCCAATATCGGCTGGTATACCCCCCCTCGCGTTTCCTATGAAAAACCATGTTCATGTTGAGGACCGGGATTTGGGTCCCAAGCACGTTTGTCTTAGATACACCTCGATTTGGCCAGTGCCTAACCGACTTTGGTTGCCCAAGAGACCTGATTAGTAGTCATGCTGTCGCAGGTCTTGCCGCGCGCCCCGGGACTTCCCCCTAAGGGGTAACTGGCAATTCCCAATGCGGCAGCACGCGACGCAGATGATGTAAACAACCAACTGCACAGTACCCGCATTGAGGGCTCTCCCTATTTAAACCCCTTGAATTCCAATGCGCCTCTTTTTTCCTATATAACTGCAATAGGGTCCAATTTACCCACTTACGTTCCTTTCGTTTTTGTCGCGACACTCTTTTTTTGACGTTCCTTTATAACTAACCCAATAGTATCCCTCACGAGCTGGTCTCTGTCGAATACTATTATACCAATCTAAATTACCCCCGTTTTTGTTCGTGTTTTAGATTTTTCATTCCTTGAGTTCACCAATTAAAGAATGCGAACTTCCACTTTGCTTTCTGTCGCCGCTCTTGCGGCCCTGGGCCTTGCCCAGCCGGTCCAGCACCACGCCCACAACGTTCAGGTCGCCCACGTTAACAAGCGGGAGGCCGAGGCCGACCCTGCTGAGGTTAAGGTCTACGTCACTCGTCACGTGACCAAGGTCGTCACCGCTGATGCGGCGGCTGCCACCGCCGTTGCGGCTGCGGCTTCTGGCCTCGAGTCGGCTACTATTGACCAGTCTGTGGCCTCTGCTGCCAACAATGACCAGTACTCGGCCCCAGCCCCACAGGTCAACACCGCCCCGGCCCCAGCTGCCACCGATTCTACCCCGGCCTCCTCTGCCCCGGCCTCTACCCTCAAGACCTCTGCTGCTGCTGCTTCTTCCACTGGCAGCTCTGGCTCTGGCTCTGGCCCATCCGCCAACGGTATCACCTACTCTCCATACTCTAACAATGGTGGCTGCAAGTCCAAGTCTGAGGTTGCCTCTGACCTTGCCCAGCTCCAGAGCTACGGTGTCATTCGAATCTACGGCACTGACTGCTCCCAGGTTGAGAATGTTCTTTCTGCTTTGGGCGACCACCAGCAGATCTTCCTTGGTGTCTTTGACGTGGGCTCCATCTCTGACTCTCTTTCTACCATCAAGTCTGCCATTGAGTCCACTGGTAAGAGCTGGGACGTTGTCCACACTGTTTCTATTGGTAACGAGCTTGTCAACGGTGGCCAGGCCTCTGTTGAGCAGATCAAGGGCTACACTTCCCAGGCCCGAGGCATTCTCCGAAACTATGGCTACACCGGTCCAGTTGTTTCCGTTGACACTTTTATTGCCATTATCAACAACCCAGGTCTCTGTGACGCTTCTGACTACATTGCTTGCAACGCCCACGCTTTCTTCGATGGCGGTGTTACTGCTGAGCAGGCTGGTGACTGGGCTCTGCTCCAGATCCAGCGAGTGTGGTCTGCCTGCGGTGGCAAGAAGTCTGTGCTCATTTCCGAGTCTGGCTGGCCATCCAAGGGTGACACCAATGGCAAGGCTGTCCCAAGTGTTGAGAACATGAAGGCTGCCGTCTCCTCCCTCAAGGACAAGATTGGCAACGATGTTATCCTCTTCACTGCCTTTAACGATCTGTGGAAGTCTCCAGGCTACCTCAACGTTGAGCAGTACTGGGGTATCCTCGATCAGTAAATTTTGACTTCTACCCTTAAAATTTAATACCATTTATTTACTAAACGTTGAACCGTAGCATTGTAAACCCTCAGTTTCCATCAATTGGTACATGATTCTGTTGGAAAGCGCCTCAGGGGTTCGCGATCGGGTCATCCCATTATACATACGAGTATTGCATAGATTGTACGCATTGATCGGTAAGTCCGCGGAACACGGAGGCTCAGGGGTTCGATCAGGCAAGACCCCTGAGAATTCGGGTCCGATTCAAGGTTCATTTAGACATTCCCATTAAGTTGTCTATCGTAAACGTCAATTAGTTACCCAAAGAGGACATGTTCGAATGCAACTAGTCTTACCCTAATTATGGCCCAGAGTTGAAATTTCAGCCATTCGCCATGAACCTCCATGAATCTCGAATTTCCATGAATCTCCATGAATCTTGAATTTCCATGAATCTCGAGTTTCTAATATCAAGTACAATTCCGTATTAGGTTTATAGAATAAATATAGTTAATTAGCGACCTTGGCTCGCTTCCAGGCCATGTATTTGGCGCTATGGCCCAGCACAGTAGTGCCCTTTCGCTTTCGCACATCGGGCTCGTTATCGCTCTCAATAAACTCAACGTTTACCCGCTGGTCATCCAGTACTC
Organism: Blastobotrys malaysiensis; assembly: GCA_030558815.1. Classification (NCBI taxonomy): domain Eukaryota; kingdom Fungi; phylum Ascomycota; class Dipodascomycetes; order Dipodascales; family Trichomonascaceae; genus Blastobotrys; species Blastobotrys malaysiensis. Next base: position 5,826 of record JAKTQL010002360.1, read on the forward strand.
GTCGCGAGCCAACGTAGAGCGGCGGAACCGTGAACCACGCAGTCTTACCAATCGACCTCAACGTGCTGCCAACGACCTTTGGATACAAAAACTTGCGCGTCTTGCTCGACAGCTGGATCTCTACATTGTCAGGCAGCGCATAAACACTGGGGATCGTCGAAGACGGTACCTGGTACCCGTAGTTGACATTCGCGGCGGCCGGAACCGGGCTCGCTCCGTACCCCGAAGCGTACTTTGACGCCAGCTGGGCTGGAGAACCCATTGCCGCTGCCGCCGCAGCGGACCCGCTCATGTAGTACGGGTGGTTTGAGCCGTACCGCGAATTGTACGACGACGCAGCCGTCGTGGCCGCGGCCGCCGGACTCGCGTACGGCGTGTGGGCCTGCTGGCGAGTGCTCACCGAGGCACGCCGCATATTTGGCTGTCGTGGGGTCGGCTCCGCCGACATGTCGTTGGGGTCTGCGTACTCGCTCGGGTGCTCAATCACCTCGTTGGGCTGGGGCGCCCGCTTGTACACGGCCCCAATGACCGGTGGCGCGTTTGGATCCCCCATCTTGGGCTCTGGCACCGGGTCGTCCTCGCTCGCGTTCTCCGGCAGGAGGTGCCGGATAGGCGAGTAGACCCGCCGCAGGGCCCGCGGCTTGTCAAAGTAGTCCATTGGGTAGTCAGTAGACCGCACCTCATCGGGGATACACGCCTTCCAGGTACGAATCTTGTTGAACGCCTTTTCGTTCTCATTGTACCGGCTCTCGCAGCAGTACACGGCCCGGTCGCCAATCCCAGTGGGCCGCCCTCGCTGGTACTTGGTGAAGAACATGACAAAGCACTTTTCGAGGATCTGGTCCACCAGGTGGTCCCGGTACTGGCCCGACTTGACCACCTCGTTCTCATAAAACAGTTTGTCGTACCGGTGCACCGTCTGCTCCGGCCGGTAGTACCAGCACACGTTGATCCACTTTTGGTTGTCCGCCGCCCGCCAGATTCGGAAGATTTGGCCAATAATGGGCTTGGCCGGGTCGTTGATGTTGGCAATGTGCACCCAGTCTCCCACCTTGTACACCTCGCCCCGGTGCTCCACCTGGTCCAGCGGCAGACGCGACGTCTTGGCGTTGGACGCCGTGTCCTGGTACACGCTGTCCGGCTTTTTGAGCTCCTCCTCGGCAAGCACCCGCATCGTGTTCTCCAACGTATTGGCATCGTTGAACAACGGAGACCCTTCCTGGTTGAACTGCCGCGCATTGTTGAACATGATGGTCATATCGTTGAGATACATCTCCACCGTCACATACTTTCGCCGCTTAATGTTCTTCCGGATCTGGTCCAGCGCAATCGGATTGGCAATCTGCTGGTAGTACTCCGGGTACTGCTTGGGGTCCGGCAGCTTCTCAAACTCCAGGTAGAGCGGCCGCCCACTGCGGTCCCGCTCCTTTCGCAGCCCTCGCATGATCGCCTTGATCCGGTGCTCGTGCGGCTTATCCACCGTCGGGGGCCGCCCCCGCTTCCTCCGCTTCTCCTCTACGACTACGTGCCTCTTCTGCTGCTCCTCAACCTCCTCAACCTGCTGCTGCTGCTTCTTGAGCGTCGCAGCCCGCCGCGGCCGCCCCCGCCGCTTACGCCCATAGCTCTCCTCCTCAAAGTCCTCGTCCTCTTCCTCCTCCTCTCCTTCCTCCTCCTGGTGGTACTCCTCCTGATGGTCCTCCTCCTTCTTGGGGGTCGCCACCGGCACATTGCGGAAGCTCGCGTACTTCTCCTGCAGCACCTTCAAGTGCTGCTGGCTCGCCTCAATCGCCGCCGCCAGCGGATCCTCCCCACCAATGTCCTCCGGGAGCGGGCCCAGGTACGGGTACTCGAGCTCCTTCTCACTGTACTTGCCCTCCTGCTTCAATCGCTCAATGTGCTGCCGCAGGTACTCGTCCAGGATAACCGCATAGTTGTATATCGCCGAGCCCTTCTCGTTGAAAAGCCGCGCGTTGTACGTGATCTGCGCCACATCCGTGATGAAGTCCGTCACGTTGGTGTACTTGAGCATGTACTTTTGAATCTTGTTGAGCGACACGGGCCGCTTGATGAGCTTGTAGTACTCGGTCAGCTTACGCGGTGGAAGCGTGTGGAACACGACCGATATGTCCTCGCCCCTGTATGGTTAGCATTTCCCCGAAAATTGTCCGTGTACGTACTCCGAGTCTTTCAGCTCGTAGATGCCTTCGAAGACGGGCCGAATCGTCTTTACCAGTTCTGACTCCTCCGCCATTTTCGTGTGTCGCGTTCGTAGGGCGCCTGGTATTTTCCACCTTTTGTCGCATTTTTTATTTTTCGCTCCTCCTCCCATGCGCGTGCGCGCGCCACTTGAGCCGCACGCCGCCTGCGGCTCTCCAGGGGGTCTGGGGGACTGGTCCCCCAGGTCAATCGCACCGAGTGTCTTCGAGGGCGAGCCCTCGTGGCCGTAACGTACATTTCGGGGTGTACACTTGCAGTGATTGGAAATTTCTCGAGAATTGGTATCGATAATGGTAATACATGGCAGTTTCGAGCTACCTTGGGACGTTATCTTTACTTGACAGTTGAGACTGTAATAGAAACGACAGGCCATTAAGATTATTCGGGTCCGTGATATTGGACTGTATATACGAGGGCGATCATTTAGTATCTCCAAGAACCTTTATCGGTTGACTTTATTCTAGTAGGGACAGTGGGATTGCTAATTGACGTATAAGCAAGTATCGTCCAATACTAATTATGAAATTACTAGCACGTGTCTACGAGAATCGAGCTGTTCATCTTCCAAACCAGGCATGGATCAATAGGCGACCGGCTAAAACCCGCCAATTATCAATGAAGAAAGCGAGTGGTATAGGCTGGGGCTACCGGGTTGCGTATCAGGCTTGTCTACATAGCTATTCAATCAGCCCCCAGCCTACCTGATAGCAAATTTAGATGAGACTATTACGTTGTGTCCATGGCTAGAAAAGGATGTCGAATTGTATTCGTGCGGTACCACAAAATCCAAACACATTACTACAAAAAGAGGATTCTATACAAGGCTTTCAATTACCTGGGGGACCAGTCCCCCAGACCCCTGGGGCTCCGCTACGCGGAGAACTCGTTATAATGGGAGCTCGGGGATTGTATTCAAAAGGGATTATCCAAATCACCTCAGAGGGAGTTATCTAACGGCAAAGTTCACAAAAGCCAAATACTAACGGCACAAAAGTTAAAATGATCCATTCTTCTATTGGCTCAACCAATATTCTAATGAGTTTATACTCTATGGATATGTCGTTATTTAGTCGATAAAAGATTTTGCTCTTACCGCTCCTTTGCCTAGGCAATGGTCTCATTATACCGGCCTTGTACAATAGTCCCTATCATCACTTGAATCTCGTGTGTTCGCTACAATGTGAGTGGAATCGATGAGCTGGAATTGCCCCCTTTACCGCGGTAGTGATTAGGACAGGTTGTATCTCAATTCACCAAAGACTAGGATCATGCGCTCAATATTCCATTGGTGTTCAACAATTAATCATGCGGCTCAACATGGCGTGTTCGCGTGCCGCACATCACCAAAAACCTGCGACCCCCACTACGAGGCCGTAATTGCAAGCGAGCACGGAAAAGACTTCTGCAATGTCGTCAGATATAAAGTCGTTCCAGGGCCACCTGATCCAGGCGCGGCGAGTCCTGGCGCTTGTCGGGGCGGGGCTCTCTGCGTCCTCGGGGATCCCGACCTTTCGCGGAAGCGGGGGCCTGTGGAACGAGTACGACGCCAGCGAGCTGGCCACAGTAGACGCCTTCCAAACCGATCCGGCGCTGGTGTGGCAGTTCTATGCGTCCCGCCGGGCGGTGGCCCTCAAGGCCAAACCAAACCGGGGCCACTGGGCGCTGGCCAAGCTTGCCAGACTGCGCAACGAACATCAATTCGTTACGCTGACCCAAAACGTGGACGGCCTGTCTACGCGAGCCGGCCACCCGGCCAAATCACTGCTCCATCTACATGGCGACCTCTTCACCGTCAAGTGCACATCCTTTGACTGCAGCTACAAGGCGACCAACTTTGACAACCCAATAGTCCCGGCGCTGGCACACTGCGACGGGTCGTCCCCGGTAAAGTCGATCCCCATTGAAGCGCTGCCATTGTGCCCCAATTGCCACGGCCTGCTGCGTCCAGGGGTCGTGTGGTACGGCGAGACACTCCCGCTGGCAGCAGTCGACCAGGCGGACCGGTTCGTCACCTCCAACGAGGTCGACCTTATCCTCGTCGTGGGCACCTCGGCAGCAGTGTGGCCTGCGGCAGGCTATATAGAACAGGTCACGGCGCGGGGCGGCAAGGTGGCCGTGTTTAACATTGAGAACAGCTACGAGGAGGCGGACTGGGTCTTCCTTGGTGACGCCGCAGAGACACTACCTACGGCATTGGCCCCACTGATAGGGCGCTACTAACTACTGACGATTGTAATGATTACCACGGAGGCTACTCGCGGGATGAGTCCCGGCCTTTACCGCGGGGGGATCGAGGACTTTTTATAGACGATTGCCATGACACGGACGGTGTTGCGTTTGGGAGATGCGACATTTGTACAGTTGTTGAATAACGATAATGAACGATAGACTTTTACACGACTGAAGTGGTTGCTTGTAGTACACTGGGGGACCAGTCCCCCAGACCCCCTGTAGCAGGGGCTCCGCCCCTAGAACCCCAGATCAATGGGGGGTCTGGGGGCGGAGCCCCCGCTACGGGAGCTCGAGGGCTGGCCCTCGAAGACACTGCGCGACCAATTGACCTGGGGGACCAGTCCCCCAGACCCCCTGTAGCAGGGGCTCCGCCCCTAGAACCCCATAGCAATTGAACGGGGGTCTGGGGGTGGAACCCCCAGCTACGGGAGCTCGAGGGCTGGCCCTCGAATATGCTGCGGGATCAATCGACCAGTTCCCGAGTGTGACGGACTAGATATCCCATTGTATCTACATTATATATAAGCGATTAGAAGTGGATTGGCTTGTCGTAAGCGGCCATGGCGGCCTCCTTGAACGCCTCGGAGAGGGTTGGGTGGGCGTGGCAGGTTCGGGCAATGTCCTCGCTGGAGGCGCCGTACTCAATGGCCAGGACCGCCTCGGCGATCATCTCGCCAGCGTTGGGGCCGACAATGTGGACACCGAGCACCCGGTCAGTCTCCTTGTCGGAGATGAACTTGACGAGGCCCTCAGTGTCGAGGTTGGTCTTGGCACGCGAGTTGGCGAGGAAGGGGAACTTGCCAATGTTGTACTTGATGCCGGCGGCCTTGAGCTGCTCCTCGGTCTGGCCGACCCAGGCAACCTCTGGGTGGGTGTACATGACGGATGGGATGCCGCCATAGTTGACGTGGCCGTGGCCGTGCTTAATGTACTCCACGGCGGCGATACCCTCCTCCTCGGCCTTGTGGGCCAGCATGGCGCCAAAGGTAACGTCACCAATGACTCGAATGTGAGGGTGCTTGGTTCGGTACTCCTGGTCAATCACGACACGGCCTCGCTCGTCCACGTCAAGGCCAATCTTCTCCAGGCCGAGGCCCTCGGTGTATGGTCGTCGGCCAACCGCGACGAGCAACACATCCGCCTCGAGCTCCTCCTTCTTGCCATTCTTGGCGTTCTCAACCTCAATCTTGACCGCATCGCCCTCAATGGCACCGGACAGAACCTTGTGGCCAGTCTTGAACTTGAGACCCTGCTTCTTGAGCGTCTTCTCGGTGAGCTTGGAGATCTCGGTGTCCATACCAGCGCCGCCAATGTTTGGCAGGTACTCAATGACGGTCACCTCCGAGCCGAGCCGGGACCACACGGAACCCATCTCAAGACCAATGATACCACCACCAATGATGGCCATTCGCTTGGGCACCTCCTGGAGGGCCAACGCACCGGTCGAGGTCACAATCTTCTTCTCGTCAACCTCAATGCCCGGGAACGGAGTTGGCTCGGAACCGGTCGCAATGATAACGTTCTTGGCCTTGAGCACAGCGTCCTGGCCGCCCTCAATAGCATCGACCTTGATCTCGTGCTCGCTCACAAAGGAACCAGTGCCCTTAAAGTAGTCCACCTTGTTCTTCTTGAACAGACCCTCAATACCCTTGGTGAGACCAGTCACCGCGTCCTCCTTGGCCTTCTGGAACTGCTCCATGTTCACCTTGGCCCCCTCGACCTCAATGCCTCGGTGCTTGGTGTCGTGCTGGATCTGGTGAAAGAGGTGAGAGTTGTTGAGCATCGCCTTGGACGGGATACACCCTACGTTGAGACAGGTCCCGCCGAGCGAACCTCGCTTCTCAACACAGGCAGTCTTGAGACCGAGCTGGGCGGCCTTGATGGCCGCCACGTAGCCGCCAGGGCCACCGCCAATGACGACAACGTCGTGCTCAGTGGCTGCCCGCTAGTTAGTAAAAATTTGCTGACTAATATCGGTTACACGTACCCTCGGTCGCCATGGTTCGTCGGGCGAGCGCCCAGCCGGCGGTTCGGAGAGTCGCCTTCTGGGCGACCTTGAGCGAAGTCTTTGGTGCCAAAGCTTTCAGCATTGTATCGATTGTAATGGGTTTGATTCGACTTGGGGTGTCAAGGGTTTGAAAAAGCGGTCCGCGCCCTTTTTGCTGCCTTCTTAAATGCCCTGGAATTTCAGCCAATAATGAGCCGCGCGAGGAGGACTCCCAACAGCACCGGGTCATCGCGTCCCCTCTTGACTCTGCTCCGATAAGTACCCGGTGCCCCTCCGACCCTCAACCTTCCGCCATTGATAGTAATTAGGCGGTGTTGGGCGGGATTGGAGCGGGACCTATCGCGATGGGTCGTCTATAGGACCTGGGTCGCCTACGGGGGTGCCAGCGCTGTGGCGGGGATGAATGTGTAGTCAATCGTATAGATACCAAAGTATGGACAATAGACTAGTGCTTCTCGTATGGGGGTCGCCGGGTGGTTCATCGGTGTAACGGAACTCATCGGCGGAGGCCGCGGGGTAACGCTTGACATTAGGACCGAGTAGACGACCCAACATGGGAGCTGGGTTTGGAGCTGGAAAAGAGTAGTATCCCGTAATGTCCTTGGCATGACTGCTCGAGCGCCCCGCTCTGGGGTTCTAGGGGCGGAGCCCCTGCTACAAGGGGTCTGGGGGACTGGTCCCCCAGGTAATTGATGGTGTAGTGTATTCGAGGGCCAGCCCTCGAGCTCCCGTAGCGGGGGCTCCGCCCCCAGACCCCCTTGTTACACAGTCGGTTACACTGTTGCGGGTTCTAGGGGCGGAGCCCCTGCTACAGGGGGTCTGGGGGACTGGTCCCCCAGGTAATTGATGGTGTAGTGTATTCGAGGGCCAGCCCTCGAGCTCCCGTAGCGGGGGCTCCGCCCCCAGACCCCCTTGTTACACAGTCGGTTACACTGTTGCGGGTTCTAGGGGCGGAGCCCCTGCTACAGGGGGTCTGGGGGACTGGTCCCCCAGGTAATTGATGGCGTAGTGTATTCGAGGGCCAGCCCTCGAGCTCCCGTAGCGGGGGCTCCGCCCCCAGACCCCCTTGTTACACAATCGGTTACACTGTTGCGGGTTCTAGGGGC